>JAMRYI010000858.1:0-66304 GCA_029231635.1 Ditylenchus weischeri | reverse complement strand
CAACAACAATTTAGAGAACGTTCAAATTTTTAATCTGCGTATTCTTGCTCTGTGCTTCTTCCATTGACGGCCAGGCAATATTCTAGACGATGTTCATAGGCTCCAATTACTCTGTTGATCATCTCCTGAGGCAGCTCGGCGAAGGCTTGTTCGATTCTTGTCCGGAGCATATCCATGTTAGCGATTGGTGTTGATTCCTTTTTCCTGATTTATTGTCATCATGAATAAAATGTTATTGCAAAAAAAAAAGATCTCGTCAAAACAACAAAAATTCAAAAAAGTTATGGCAAAAATTAAATAGGGCGAAAAAGTTGCGCCACCCTGTACTCTAAAAATATTCGAAAACATTTTTTCCAAATAATTTAAAATTTAAAATTTCATGTGCAGTCAACTCTCGATAACCCGCCACCCTCTCAAGTTCGTTCCTGCCTAGGGTCCGACACTTTTTTTACCTCAATTTTCGAAATATTTTTCCGAATATGATTCGTCAGCCTTCCGATTTTGCCTGTCATTTTTAAAAATGTTTAAAATTTTGCCACTAACACCCGCGCCACTCGATGACCCGCCACCTTACTTTCAAAATTACTTACTTCCCGAGGCGGGAACGAACTTGAGGGGGTGGCGGGTTATTGAGAGTCGACTGTATTATCTAATGTGAATATTAGACTTACAAAAAACATTGTATAGCCATGGTTTTCTTCTGCTTTGTCCGACCTTGAAATTTGGTGCTAGTATAGAATAACTGCCACCAACCCCATCGCCCCCCCCCACCCCCTTCTAAAAATCGTTGTAACAACCCTTTGGAACAACAAGTTTAGGCTCAGCCCTTAGGCTTAGGGGTAGGCCAGCGTATGGAGGTTGTGACTAATAAGTGTTTTACGCACTTTTTCTGGGCTCTGCAACATATTTTTTTATTAGCTCTTTACTTAAGTTTTAGAAGGCATAAGTTTGGGGGTATTCTATACTAGGGTCGGAAATTTCAAGTTGGACTCGTTTAGTCAATGATGTAAAATTTAAAAAGTTTGAAATAGCTGTATATGCAATTAAGCAATAGAAAAAATATTTTCGAATATTTTTGGAATAAAAAATTTGTCTCATGCGAATTCGTAAATTGGAAATCGCCACTGCGGTCAACAGCGATTAATTTAGGCCTTGATTTGAAAAAGTCCTTGGTCAAATTTTGACTTGTACGAATCTGCTGAAATTTTTCAACTTAACAATTTAGCTGTTTCCAATGACTTGAACCAGCCTGACACACTGGCTGGACAGGTGCGCTACATTCTCAAGAATGAAGGGTTCACGGGTCTTTACAGAGGTCACACCACTCATAATTTCTGTCCAACAAACTGAATAATAAACCTTTAATTTCAGGCATCACCCCCAATTTCGTCAAAGTAGTTCCGGCAGTGAGTATCAGTTATGTGGTCTACGAGTGGGTGCGCAACCATTTAGGTGTCAAAATGTCTTAAATTCACCTTTTTCCTATTGTCTTGTCATTTGAAAATGTGAAAAAGTATCTTTCGTCTTTCTCTATTGTTAAATTTGTTGGTGTATCTTTGCTTTTTTGTTTGATAGAATTGAAAAAAAGTTTCAGAATTGCCACCAGTGATGTATTTTCGAGATTTTTGCTCCGGCTCTGGGCTCTTAGTCTAAAAATTTGCTCCGGCTCTTGCTGCTGCTCGGAGCCAGAGTCTGACCCAGAACCTGAGCCAGAGCCTGAGCCAGAGTCTGACCCAGAACCTGAGCCAGAGCCTGAGCCAGAGTCTGACCCAGAACCTGAGCCAGAGCCTGAGCCAGAGTCTGACCCAGAACCTGAGCCAGAGTCTGACCCAGAACCTGAGCCAGAGCCTGAGCCAGAGTCTGACCTAGAACCTGAGCCAGAACCTGAGCCAGAGTCTGACCCAGAACCTGAGCCAGAGCCTGAGCCAGAGTCTGACCCAGAACCTGAGCCAGAGTCTGAGCCAGAGTCTGACCCAGAACCTGAGCCAGAGCCTGAGCCAGAGTCTGACCCAGAACCTGAGCCAGAGCCTGAGCCAGAGTCTGACTCCAGAACCTGAGCCAGAGCCTGAGCCAGAGTCTGACCCAGAACCTGAGCCAGAGTCTGAGCCAGAGTCTGACCCAGAACCTGAGCCAGAGCCAGAGCGAGAGATTTACACATCACTGATTGCCACTAAACTGTGTCCACCATAATATATATAATGAAATCTTGGTTTATGAACTGTATTTGTTATAGCATTGGTGTTTGGGTAGGAAATATTTTTCTTAGACGCTCAATTAAATTGACTTGTTGTCCACTAGTGTAGATTTTTTCTTGTTTTGCTTGCCCTTTTCCTGTGTAGCCGGATCAGTGAAATGATAGAGCAACAGGATTAAGCTAGAGTTGTCGACTTGGCAATGTGCACTTGTGGACACAGTGATACTTAGCTTTAAATGTAAAAATGGCATTTATCTTTGAGTTTTCGTGTTTAATGTTTTCGTCATGCAGACCAGGATCTCAGCTTTCTATCAAACTCTATTGGGTACTTCTTTAGTTCCACCCATACTCGGATTTTTTGAAAAGTGACTCCAAATCAAACCCTCTGTGTCTCTTGACGCAAGTGATGTCTACAAAATTTTCACTTCCAGCCTGGGGTTTCAGGGCCTAGTTGGGCGATTCCTCATGGATCCAGTGAGTGGACTGCATCCTCCATTCCTTCCACTCCACGAGCTGGTATTGCTTTGACACCTATACTCCAAACAAAGGAAAAATAGGGCAGGAGTAGTATGGGTCTACTTTGGGCCAAGATCATTTGCAATATTCGGCAAATATTTACCGAATATTGCAAATTCATTTTGGCCCAAATTGAATTGCCCCAAAGTGATTTGGCCCACACTACTCCTGCCCGAAAAATATCATAAAATTGAAGCTAAAATCAAGAAAATGTCCTAAAGTGCAAAATTCCACGTCAACAACTCCAGCTAGACAGACAATCTACCGTTTTTTTCTATCAAATTTTTTATTTTTAAAAGTTTGAAAATTGTGTGAATAAATTTTATTTGTAAATATGCCTAGAAAAAATAAATCAATTATAAACAAAAATTGAAGCTGTGAAAAATATTTTGGACAAGTCAAAACATAAACTACCTACTAAAATCCATTTTAGCAAATTCAACTAATTAAATAATAACCTAGAGTAATTCCGCAACCAAACCCCATGAATTTCCCTAATGGCCTTACTGCAGAAGAAAAAGAGCTGAAAGAAGTGTTGGAAAAGCTGAAAAGAGTTGTAAGTGTTTGCTTTGTTGATCCACCATTTGCTGCTTGCAGAAAAAATGTTGCCGAAAACAAAGAAAAGTGTATGTTGTAGAGAAAAGCCGTTGGAACGGCTGCAAAAAATATGGCCAGCTCGTCCACAACAATAGCTGCCAAAGTGGAAACACGGGTGAACAAAAAGAGTGGGTCAATTTCTTTGTTGTTGTTGATTTAGTGCCAAGGCGATAAATTTGGATGGAACATGTTCAGGCATTGAGGATGCAGAATTTGCAACTGCGGAAGTCAAAAAGAAGATCATGTCTGGAGTTATAACAGTCAAAAAGGCCAATGAAAAGCAGGTTTTCAAGCGAGCCAACAAGAAAAAGGTGCATTTCAAATTTGCGTGTAGATTATTTACTGGTCGGGTTCAGATGCTAGACAGTCTAAATTATGAAGACACATATTCGCCATACAAACCCATTTTTAAGCCTAGTGGATATAGCAGCGCTCCCACATTTTTTTCTCGAAATCAGACAAAAATTTGGAAAAATCAGATTTGACCCCGTAAAATCAGTACATTTTTTAAAAGTCGATTTTTGATACAACAAAAGTTGAATTAAATCAAAACTCTTTTTATTGACCAGAATGTTGACACAATCTTGTTACAACATATCGTATAATGAGCTCAAAGAACAAATTTCTCATTTTCCTGGATCTTCTTTCGTAATTTTCTTTCATTAGGAGCTGATACATTCCACTGCAAATGAAATCCTAATTGAGCCGAATCTGGAGAAGCGCCTTCACTGTATCCACTTGAAGCGAGTTGCGTACATCTGTCCACTGGGCGTCTGATAGAGATCTGGGAGCCCTGGGATACAGTCAAACCTCGTTTATCCGGCACCCACAAAAATTCTTTACCGCCTCGGGTCCGACACTTTCTCTTTAGCTCAATTTTCGAAGTCTTTTGTCAAATGTGATTCGCTAGTCTAGTCTGAAATATCGCAAGGACTCTGATTTTGCCGATCGTTTTTCCAAAATCTTTTAATTTTGCCATAAAGACCCGCGGATCTCGGTTATCCGACACATGATTTTCGACTGTAATGAGGGAGCACTTAACCTTAACCCCCTTCACTCAATTCAGCTTGGCGGACCAAGGCAAAAATTTTTTAACATTTGTCAATACCAATAACTTGTAAAGTGTAAAATAAGTTGTTTTTCAGTCTTTTTAATCATTTTTACGCAAAATAATTATTGGTATTTAAAAGTGTAAAAAAAATTGCCTTGGTCCCCCAAGCTGAATTGAGTGAAGGGGGTATAGATTAATTTAGCCGTAATGAGTCAATCTCTTTTTGACACCACCATCTCTCCTAACGTTTGGAAAAGAAAAAAAAATTATGGCAACTTCCGAGTGAGATGGTACGCAAAAGAGCTCTCATCGTACCTACACCTTTATCAACTTTTACAGTAGAGAACCAATATAATGCCACCACTTCAAGGTCGTTCCCGTCTAGGGTCTGACGCCATTTTGTCTCTATTTTCAAATTCTTTTGCGAGTCGTATTTTGACAGGAGAGTAAAATCGGTATCCTTGCGAATGGGAATCGAGTTTGGCAAAAAACTGAAAATCTAAGTAAAAAATGCATCGGAAACGAACTTGAGCGGGTGGTCACTTATTAAGACGCGACTGTACATCTTTTTTCAATTCATTAAAAATTATTTTCTTCCGTCAATCAAACCAAATTCAGGACGTAGTGCCTAAGATGAGTATGGACGGCAACGAGTCGGTCTGTTTCAATCACCACTAATCTCAAACACACTGCGACCCATCTATGTTTAGGGAGGCAATAGTAGTGGAGGTGAGTTGATGAGTCCCAGTCACACCACCACTCCCAGCCACATATCATCAATCGAGGCCGGATTAGGCAAACCCCTCATGCCTGCTGGCTCCAAAAGGACTTGTAGAATCAAAGATCCAGAGGCCTTGCCAGTAAATGCCTTTGCCCGATCCAACACAACCACCATCAAACGATTCAAAAGATAGCCGACTGCCAGAACAGATGATTTTGTTGTTTGACTAATACTCCAGGTTTGATGGATGGCTTGTGTCAAAATAACTCTTTTCCACTTTTGTACACACACACACTGATTAGATTGCAATAAAAAATGTTTTTTCTTTGGGTTTTGTGACTGTTTACACTTGTTTGTTTATAGACCTTTTGCGTAACAAGATAAGGTTTCAGCTGATTTTCTGGGGCTTGTTTTTGCATAAATATAATTATGCTAAGATTTCCTTGAAAAAGGCAGAATGAAATGAAAATTTGCCTTTTTACCGAAATTTTTAATTTTTTTTAACCCCTTTCTTCTTATCGGTACTGAGTCGTATCCTGAGAAGAGCGGGCTAAAGCCACCCTCGGCTATAGTGAACAATAGGGTTCCAAAAATCAGCTTGGTCCCCCCTGTTGTTTTTCGTAGAAACTAGTTTGGTCCTATAAATTTTAATAAAAAACAGCTTGGTCCCCCCTCTTGTTTTTCGTAGAAACTAGTTTGGTCCTATAAATTTTAATAAAAAACAGCTTGGTCCCCCCTCTTGTTTTTCGTAGAAACTAGTTTGGTCCTATAAATTTTAATAAAAACAGCTTGGTCCCCTCTTGTTTTTCGTAGAAACTAGTTTGGTCCTATAAATTTTAATAAAAACAGCTTTGTCCCCTCTTGTTTTCGTAGAAACTAGTTTGGTCCTATAAATTTTAATAAAAACAGCTTGTCCCCTCTTGTTTTTCGTAGAAACTAGTTTGGTCCTATAAATTTTAATAAAAACAGCTTGGTCCCCCTCTTGTTTTCGTAGAAACTAGTTTGGTCCTATAAATTTTAATAAAAATCAGCTTGGTCCCCCCTGTTGTTTTTCGTAGAAACTAGTTTGGTCCTATAAATTTTAATAAAAACAGCTTGGTCCCTCTTGTTTCGTAGAAACTAGTTTGGTCCTATAAATTTTAATAAAAATCAGCTTGGTCCCCCTGTTGTTTTCGTAGAAACTAGTTTGGTCCTATAAATTTTAATAAAAACAGCTTGGTCCCCCTCTTGTTTTTCGTAGAAACTAGTTTGGTCCTATAAATTTTAATAAAATCAGCTTAGTCCCCTGTTGTTTTTCGTAGAAACTAGTTTGGTCCTATAAATTTTAATAAAACAGCTTGGTCCCCTCTTGTTTTCGTAGAAACTAGTTTGGTCCTATAAATTTTAATAAAAACAGCTTGGTCCCCCTTGTTTTTCGTAGAAACTAGTTTGGTCCTATAAATTTTAATAAAAACAGCTTGGTCCCCCTCTTGTTTTCGTAGAAACTAGTTTGGTCCTATAAATTTTAATAAAAACAGCTGGTCCCCTCTTGTTTTTCGTAGAAACTAGTTTGGTCCTATAAATTTTAATAAAATCAGCTTGGTCCCCTTGTTTTTCGTAGAAACTAGTTTGGTCCTATAAATTTTAATAAAAAACAGCTTGGTCCCCCCTCTTGTTTTTCGTAGAAACTAGTTTGGTCCTATAAATTTTAATAAAAATCAGCTTGGTCCCCCCTGTTGTTTTTCGTAGAAACTAGTTTGGTCCTATAAATTTTAATAAAAAACAGCTTGGTCCCCCTCTTGTTTTTCGTAGAAACTAGTTTGGTCCTATAAATTTTAATAAAAAACAGCTTGGTCCCCCCTCTTGTTTTCACAAATAAAACAACAGGGGGGACCAAGCTGATTTTTGGAACCCTATTCTTCACTAGCGCCGCCACCCCCTCTTCCCTAAAGCTCTTTTTCTAAAAACTCTCATGAGTGGAGACAAAGGCACATTTTTTTTAAAAAAGCAATTAGTAGACACATCACCCAACTACCCCAAATATACACCTTTCCCCTGCTTTTAAATTTATCAAGAATTAATGAAATACTTCAAAATGAAGTGAACAAATCTTCGGACCCTGGGCGGGACGAACTTGAGGGGCGGGTGCCACTATAATGAGGTTCCACTGTAGCAGGGCTGCACCGCACATTCGATATCCGGCACTTTTTGACATCTGATATCCGGTATCCGAAAAAATGGCGAATTTTTAGATACCGTATTTCTTCTAATAAGCGGGCAGTCTCCAATAGGCGGACAGTCTCTAATAAACGGGCGCCCTAGAAGGTGATTGGAAAATAAACGGGCATGCTCGCTTATTAGAAGAAATACGGTAATTAAAAAAAATTCAAATTTTTTTTCAAATTTCTTTTGAGAAATTATCCGATATCCGGCGCTTTTTGACATCCGATCCGATATTTTTCCATATCCGTTGCAGCCCTGGACTGTAGGTAATTTTTTCCACAGAAAAAATCAAGATTGAAAAAAAAACTTTCTTTTTTCACCTTTGACCATTTTGCACCTAATGCTTTGCTTAATAAAAAAAACTGGCTATATTATAGAATTTGTGTTTCAGTGTTTCCGTGCCGTTTCAGAGCACGAGAATCAATATGAAGCGGGTCCTTTCCCCTGAGGAAAAGTAAATTTTGCGCTGGCCGGGGAGGGGTGGATTCTATAGAGTTACCAAAAAACTTGTATGTAGCACTAGGAGCACAACTCAAACAAGAAAACCTATGAGTAACAATTTTTTTACAAGCTTACAAACATTTTGACCAGACAAGGAAATCGGCGCCACTTTTTTCTTTGTGCCTCACTGAATTTTCATTAACTGTTTTATTTTTTCCTTATTGACAGGACTGTTTTAATGGATGGATAGTGTAGGACAAGCCCTGGGTTTGGGTGTTTACCTCTTTGTGTGTGTGTGTGCTCGTCCTGCTCACATAAACAACCAAATAGCCAGTTCACAGAGGAGAATGATTTATTTCTCAAAACAGGAAAGCAATTCTGATCCTCGCCTGCTATAGCTCCTTTTTTCTTTTGATAGTTCCTTTGTTTAAGACGCAACATCATGTTTTTATGTCTAATATGACCTTTTTGTTGTTTTCATCTGTTTTTGTTCATAAATAACCTTCTTGTTAATAACGGTGGTTATTTCTGAGGGGTTATTCTTTTTTACAAGGTTCGACTTATAATATTTTCAAGGGCACGGTGGGAGGGAAAACACTCAGACGGAAAGATAATAATAGGAACTACTAATTTTGGCCGGAATGCAGTATCTCAAAAACTCTTTTTTTAACATTTTAAGTCATGCTTTGACCACTTTTTTAGATGTTTTAGACCCTGAATGCTACAGAAAACGTGTTATTTTGATTGGGAAACACATTGGTTGGATGGTTGGACCAAGGGTGGTACCCAAGCCAGGTATCCTAGTATTGGGCGCTAGTGAAGAATAGGGTTCCAAAAATCAGCTTGGTCCCCCCTGTTGATTTATTTGTAAAAACAAGAGGGGGGACCAAGCTGTTTTTTGGAACCCTATTCTTCACTATAGCCCTAGTGTTGGGTATGTTCAGCCGCTTCGCGGCCAAACACCCAACTTGCTCCTCGTTGCAAGGGATTGGGGAAGGGTGTACATAGTAGTGCAGGCACATGATAAAGTAGGCCCCATATACAACCCTTTCCCCAAGTCCAATCATACGACCGCTCGTCACCAAATTAAAAAAAAAATTTTTGACAAAAATGTCAAATTTTTGTAAAAAAATATTTTCTCTTTCCGCCACCAAAAAACACGTTTTCTACACGTTGCAGTGTCTAAAACGTTGCAAAAAGTGGTTAAAACAAAATTTTGGGACACGTAGGGATACTGTACTTTAGCCCAAATTTTGGAGGGCCACTTACAGGAACATGTCAAACATAATTCTGCTTAACTGCAGCCTACTGCATTTGTAAACTATGGCATGCACCCAGAGTCACTTTCGAGTGATTTGTCCAAGCCGCCAGCCTTGAGCGGAGGAGCATCCAAACGAGTCCCTTAAGTGCCCCCGCCCCCAGCGCGTTAGCCTGTGGTTATGAATTTAAAATTTTAAGGCAAAAAGACTGGAATGCTTTAAAAAATTGCTGGTCCCCTGCATTTGCAGCGTAACGTGCTGCCCAAAATTTAGACGAGAAATATGGAAATCTGAGATGGAGTCAATTCAATATTTTTTGGTTTCTATGACCCAAACACAAAAAATGCTTTTTCTACAAGTTTTGTCTATTAGTTACAAAAAGGATGTTCTACAGGCACAAATATTATCAGACTAATTGCTAGATACCACTCTTTTTTGGGTTATTCTTCCATTTCAAAAAGAAGAACAGATTGCAGCAAAAACAAAGAGCCTGTACAGCAAAAATATTTACTCCGTTTCGTTGGTTGGCAGGCCAGCACAAAGAGTTGTAAACACACACCCACTATTCAGGAAAGCCAATCAAAGGGGCGTTTCCCACCCTAGGCATATGTGTGCCATTGATATGGCCATGCAAGTGTCAGATAACACACCTCTTTTGTAGCACTAGTCATGTGGCCATTCAGTCATTCTTGTAATCCAGCACTTGCTGAATGATCTGGCAATGCTCCTCTAATGCATTTGGGGGTAGTCATTGATCCTTGGTTGGGGGAAAGTTTTTTGTGTGGAACTAAACCATCTATTATTGCGACCACATTTTTTGAAAATCAAAGTTGTTCCTGCGTTTTTGGCAGGCCATGTTCCGTTAAAATTTTTAGACTCCAAGCCCTAATTTAAGAGATTAGAGAGGTGGGCATAGGCGTGCCCAGGATTTTCTGAGGGGGGAGCCGGTGATGCTAAATAGGCTAAAAATACTGACGGCGGGGGGAGGGGGTTGGTGGTATGGAATATGTAGCCCCGCTACTATTTTTTGAATTTTTTCAAAATAGTGATATCTTTGAAAATAGCCATCAAAAAGAAGATGTGTAAAGTTCATTTGAAAGCACTTGAAAAGCTCTGAAAGATGGTTTAAAAAAATCTAAAGCTTTGCGAAAATTGAAAGTACAAGTCAGCTTGGGGGACCAAGGCAATTTTTTTTCAAATTTTTTATACCGAAAAATTTTTGGCCGGAGTAAGGTATAAGAAGTCCTCACAAAAACCGGGTTTAACCACTTTTTAGATGTTTTTAGGTGGTGGAAGACCATTTCCGGAAAAAAAATTTTTTTGAAAATTTTGACTTTTGGGGGTACCAGGATACCCCTTTTAGGATATTCTACCTGGTTTTTATCACTGGGACTGTGCTAAAAGAGTCTCTTTATGCATATATTATTAAGAGTGTCGCTCGGATTCATCTCGCAGGTAAGTCTGTGAGTCTCTAACCTTCCAAGCGGGGGGCGTAGGGGGCTTGGAGGCTTGGGGTTGAGATGCGCACACACACATACCTGAGACACAAATCACTCGAAAACAGACTCTTGACGCATAAAACAGTATGCAAACCAGAGTTTTTTATGCGGCAGGTCCCAGTTAACAAAACTATGTTCAAACTCTATCTTTATCGGTCTTTTTAAGGTATCCAGGTCCATTCAAAATACCCTTCATGGGCATTGAAGTAATAAGTGTATACGCTGGGAAACCCCTGCTAATTTTAAGCTATTCGGGCACTCAAGTAGTACGGGTAGCCCTAGTTATCAAAATTACGCTCCAATAATATTTATTCATTTATTCCTTCTAACAAATCATAAAAAAAATAAACGTTGGAAAAAACACTAAATCAGAACTAAAAAGGGGATCCAGGTCCAGGCACACATTTATAAAGTCAAAATTTTAGTCAAAATTTTCAAAAAATATTTTTTTCCGGAAATGGTTTTCCGCCACCTAAAAACATGTTTTCTGTACGTTAAAGATGTTAAAACACATGAAAAAGTGGTTAAAACCGGTTTTTAGGAGGACTTCTTATACCGTACTTTAGCCTTTTTGATTAAAAAATGTAAATATATGTTTTTTGAGACTTTATGTAAAAAAAGTGTAATAAAATAATTGAGAAAAATTGCATTGACCCCCCAAGTTGATTTGACTGTGGGGTTTAGGTTCAAGTGAGTGAGGCGCTCAGGTTTAATTTAGCCGTTTTGCTATGAGCCATTCATATTGTATTTTTCATTTATTTTTAGAACCAAATTTAAAAAAGATTGTATTTGCAGTTCAAGACCTCTTTGAAAAATGACTTCCTTAGCGACAACCAAACCGGACGAGGATCCAATAGAGTATGCTCGAAAAGCAGATGCGGATGATGATGGCTTTGCTACTAGTGGGGCAGCTGGATTCGCAACTGCAGGTTTTGCTAGTGCTGGATTCAGTAAAGGAGGGGCATCAGCAGCCCAGTCGAATGGTAAGATATTTGTTTGCTGCCCAGAATGAGTAAGTTTTTCCATTTTAGGGGGTTTTGCCAACAATGCTAGCTCAGGGTTTGCCAACAATAACGGAAGTAGCTCAGGGTTTGCCAACAATAACGGAAGTAGCTCAGGGTTTGCCAACAATAACGGAAGTAGCTCAGGGTTTGCCAACAATACCAACAGCAGCAGCAGTGACGGTGGTTTCGCTACTGGAGGTTTTGCTAACAGTGGCTTTGGAGGCGGCAAATCAGGTGGTGGATTCCAACAGTCAAACAACCAGGGCTTCAGCAGCAACCGCGGTAATGGTGGAGGCGATCGTGGTGGTTATCGTGGAGGCAGTCGTGGTGGATGTGAGCCGAATTCTTTTTTACACTTTATCTAAATAGTTAGTAATAAATTCGCAAATTTCCCAGATAGCAATGGAGGCAGTCGCGGCGGCGGCAACTACTCCAACAGAGGGAATGGGAATAGTGGAGGGTTCTCGTCTGGCGGTTTTGCTAGCAATGGTGGCAGTGCCAATGGAGGTGCCGGATTTTCCACTGGAGGATTCGCTAACAACAAAAGTACTAATGGAGGTGGTAACAACGGTGCCGGATTTTCTACTGGTGGTTTTTCTAACAATGGTGGCAGCAACAGAGGTGGTGGCAACAGCAACGGCGGTGGCTTTTCCTCAGGCGGTTTTGCCAACAATGCAGGAAGTGGAAACAACAATGGTGGTGGATTTTCGAATGGAGGGTTCTCCAACAATAAAAGCAGTAATGGAGGTGTGGGCAACAACAACGGTGGCGGCTTTTCATCTGGCGGTTTTGCCAATAATGGGGGCAACAATAGAAGTGGTGGCTACCAGCCTCGCAACAATAATAGTGGTGCTTCTGGCTTTGCTTCTTCCAACAACTGTGAGTAAATTTGATTAGAAGAACAAAATTGTGTAAGATTTACTTAAAACAATACAAAAATTGTACTGAAGCATACCAATTAGAGATAGGTAGCCACCTCAAACCTAATTTACTGCGGCCTTCGGCCCTCAGACTTGTTGATATCAGTTAGAAAACTAGATCATTCTTACTACTTCGTTAAAAAAACCGCTCAAATAACCACAGGAGCACCCGAAAATTTTAAAAAGCCATGCCTTTGAATATAAGGCTGTTTAAGTAACCATAAATTATCAACCATTAACTGGGCTCCGCTGTTAGAGCACATCTATAGCCTAGGAAGCCAACTTACCGTGACCTAGAGATGATCACGGGCTCAAATTTTCACTGCCCGACCCGCGGGAAAAATTGAAAAATCAAAACCTGGTCGGGACCGACCCCGAAACCCAATAAAAATTTTGAAATAAAATACCGTATTTCCTCTAATTAGCCGAAACACCCCCCTGATTCAAAATCGTGTTCTTGGCATCGTGTTTTTGATGAACTTTTTTAAAGCTTCTCTCAGGCAAGTTACCACCCATTTTGTAGCCAGTTATATGAGCTACAAAATGAGTAGTAACTTGCCTGAGAGAAGTGATCAAAAAGTGGGTAAAAAACACAATGCCAAAAACACGATTTTGAATCAGGAGGGGGCGCTGATTAGAGGAACTACGGTATGTGATTTATTAGAATTTCTTAAAGGCTCCAATAGAATTGTACCGCGTAATGCGAGAATTTGACCGCTTTTTTCGAATTTCAAATGAAAATATAGAATTTGGGCGCCTTTTTTGTAGAATTAGCTAATTTTTGTTATTCATGTTTTTCAAATTTTAGCTTCAATTTGATGGTAATTTTGCTCTTAATGATAGCGAAAATGAAAGCCCAGAATCTTGACTACGTATTGGTATAAAGAAATCGTGAGCTTATGGCAAAAAAGTTAGAAAATATAATCGAAAACATTTAGATGGCGATTTTGGCCTCTACCTGCTAAAATGGTTTTTGTGTAATTTGAATGTTTTTCGAACTTCAGCTTTTACGAGTTGGTACTCTTTTTTTGTATGATAGCAAATATGAAAGCCTAAAAATTTGGCTACTCATTGATTTGAAAAAAGTCAACTGGTAAAGGTAAAATTAGAAAATTTAGGGCCATCTAGGGGTTTTTGATTACATTTTCTAACTTTTTCCTATGAGTGCGCGACTTTTTTATACCAATACGTAGCCTAGATTCCGGGCTTTTATTTTTGCTATCATCAAGAGCAAAATTACCATCAAATTGAAGCTAAAATTTGAAAAACATGAATAACAAGAAAAAAAGGCGGCCAAATTCTCACGGTACGTGACAAAATTTGCCCGCGCCAAAATTTGCCCAGACCGAAATTTGCCCGGGACCAAAAACGGCCAAAATGTGACCACGGCCAAAATTTGCCGGGACTAAAATTTGCCTGGAATCAGCATAAATGAAGTTCTTTATTTTATTAGTTGTTTTCGTCATTCTTGTCTTCACCTTGCTCTGTACTCACAGGGTACTTACGTATAGTCAGTTTTTTTTCAAAAAAAAATAACAAGCCAATATTTTCTGCCCGAAATTGTGCGCTGAGTATAGTTTGACGCAGCAAAAACAGAAATTTTTTTATTTTGTAACTTCGCAACCGAAAGTATGCATCTCAGCTATGATTGCGTGTCCAACTATATCACATGAAGCGTTTACTAAAAATCTCCTCCACCTCGGCTTTCCGGTATTAGGTTTAGGTTAAAAATTATTGCTTCGAAAAATTTTTATCGTATGGTAAAACCTGAATTATTTTTTTCTATTGGGTTGATTCATAATTAATGCGGATTTTTGTTGCCTTATGATTCTTTTGATCTATTTCTTCTTTAAATTTGCTTTTTTGTTTTAAAGTATGCCCTCGCTTTTAGTTAAGAAGAATGAGCGTCGAAAACCACCTTCACATTCGCCATATCATGCTCTACCACTTCGAGAAAGGATGGAGGGCAGCGCAGTCTTTTCGCGATATTGTCGAACTCTTTGGCGAAGAGGCGATCAGATGGTTCAAGCGTTTCAAATCCGGTGACACAAGCTTGCAAGATGAGAAAGAAAGAGGTCGCCCATCTGACTTTAATGATCAAGCTCTTAAATCTTTCCACCTGACTTTGACTGATCGCCTCTTCGCCAAAGAGTTCGACAATATCGCAAAAAGACTGCGCTGCCCTCCATCCTTTCTCGAAGTGGTAGAGCATGATATGGCGAATGTGAAGGTGGTTTTCGACGCGTCTTCTTAACTAAAAGCGAGCATACTTTAAAACAAAAAGCAAATTTAAAGAAGAAATAGATCAAAAAGAATCAAGGCAACAAATCGCGTGTATGAATCAACCCAATAGCAGTCCCAAAAGCAACTCTAATGAACAATCCCTTTTTTATTAGCCACATCTAATACAAACAAAAACAAAGTGAGAGGTTATAACAGTTTCAAACATATCACTGATCCATAATGAGTTTGTGGGTTAAGCCACGAAGATACTCAATCTAACTTCGTGTTCCATAAAGCTCTACTAACACTAGAATCCCGCTGTCTGCTTATTGGTATTCGACCCAGCTTAGCAAGTGTCCATCTTGGGTGCACAATACGTCCATTACGTCTGAGTGCCAGCTAAAAAATAAAAAGCTGATCATGAAATCACATCATGAAAATAATGAAAATGAATGCAGCGCAGACTAATTTTTATGAAAACTTCCGGCGCAAAATCAAAAAAGTTTTATGGCAGCTTTCGATTATTTAAATATTATTGACTAATAGCGGTCAAAATTAGTTGACTGGGGGGGTGTGAAGCCGCTAGAAAATCCGAGCAATCTAGGCCGGCCCGTGGTAAATCATAAAATGAAAGTCCGGCCAACTTTGCGCCGCTAGAAATCATCCTGCCTTGACTCCTGAGCAGTGAAAATGTTTTGGATAAATGTAGAGTTTTTGGAAACACTTGATATATATAAACAAGGAGTGGTAAAAGTATAAGTTAAAACAAAACTTATCCTTGGTTCGCCCAGTTGCTTTTGATCTGCTAAATTAAAGATTAATTAAGTACTGAGGTTCATGGTTAATTTGGCCTCGCTCTTATGACAATAAATAAAAGTAGCCAAATGTTTTAAAACAAAATCCACATTATTGTATTGCAGTTGGTAACCGTGGTGGTGCAAATGGCAACGGTGGTGGATTTTCTACAGGCGGTTTTGCCAACAACAGTGGAGCCAATTCTAACGGTAGAGGAAGTGGTGATGGATTCTCTTCTGGTGGATTTGCTGGCAATCGAGGGGAATCCAACGGTGGTGGCTTCGCCTCTGGTGGCTTCTCATCCAACAACGGGGGAAATTCCAATGGAGGTGGTGGTTATCAGCCTAACACCAATGGCGGTGGTGGCGTCAAAAACAATGGGTTTGGTGCTAACAATCGTGGAGAGGGAAAACCTGCTGGATTCAGCAATGGAGATCATCCCAAAAGTAAGTTCACCGTATTTTCTCTCATTTAAGCAGGGTTGCTTTTCTGTTCGGACAGAAAAGATTTGGAAAGTTAGTCGGAAAACTTTCCGGTTGGCGGTAAGAAATCGGACAGAAATAACAAGGGATTGTACAGGAGGCAGTATACAGTTAACTGTGCAGTTAACTGTGGAGTTGACTGTGCAGTTGACTGTGCAGTTAACTGTGCAGTTGACTGTATCTGTTTTAACTGTTTTAAACTTACCGATTTTCGGTATACAGGCTTTTCCTGTTTTTTTCATTTTTTGGAACCGCGTTCTTTTTCCGCGTTCTTTTCTGTCCTGAAAGCTTTCCATGCAGCAACCATGTATTTAAGCCCCTTTCCCTGATTCAAAATTGTTTTCTTGGCGTTGTGTTTTTGACTCACTTTTTGAAGACTATTCTCAAGAAAGTTACCACCCAAATTGTAGCCAAACAGATGAGCTAAAAAATTAAGGGGCGATTTGTCTGAAAGAACCTTACAAAACATAAAAACAAAAACAAAAAGCAACCCTACTTATAAAAACAAAAACACAATTCCAAAAACAAGATTTTGAGTTAGGGGGAGCTTAAATTACAGAAAAAACGTTACTTTACTTGAAATACCTAATTTCACCCACTACATGTTGCAGAGCGATCCAGTGACGAAGGCATGAATTCAGGAGGCAAGCAGCAACGGGGTGCTGATACTACAGGATTTGCTTCAGGCGGTTTTGCATCCGCTGGAGGTTTCGCATCTCAAGGTGCTGATTTGGATATTTCAACTTAGTTTTAGTTTTATTTTAGCCAAGCCAAATAACGGAAATGGTGGATTTTCCAATGGTGGGTTTTCCAACGGCAACAGCAATGGCACTGGAGGTAGAGTAGGAGGCCAGAACTTTCGGCCATCTGAAGACCGCCAGCAGAAAGGTTGCAATAATAGTATGTTTCAACTAGTTATTAGCATGAGCACAATGTGTAAACGTTGTCGTTAGTGTCATGTATACCTCCTATTCAGCAATCCCCTCCCTAGAATGCTAGTTTCATACAGGTTCATCTGATCGGCCACATGGCCAAACAAGCCCCAGATATTTCTATAATAATGAAAATTCATTTCGAAGTGTAACGCACTCCAAAAAAATTGAAGTATCCGACGAAATTTCCATTTTTCCATTCTTTTGACATGCTGTACTAAAAACCAAAATTTTATTACAGAAACGTCCAATTAAAATAATCTGAAAAGATCACCAAATAATAGAGTCGGGCACAATGGCTGGCAATTTTTAAAATGGCTCAACCATATTCCGCCATATGGCCATGACCCAACCCTAGTCATAACATAGTCACGGATCTTTTTTTACAAATAATTGCAAAATTTTCGGGCTTCGACCCATACTAATTCAAATGCGCGCCTCAACCGGACCAGCATTTTTCCCCTAACCGCGCTCCTCAGCCGGCTGAGGATACTCCACTGGTCCAACCCTTTGGCTACAGTTGTCAAAATGCAGAGTGGAATTTCAGAAATTGTGGGCAAGCAGGGCCAAGAAAAACTCTAGCCTCGTTTTCCCTATCCGAAAAAGACATCTTATGTTTTGCGTAAATTAATTTTTCTATTTTTGCAGATGGAGATGGTCAATTTAAGTACAACATTAATGTTGGCAACTTTGGCAAGGCCGATCCCTCCAGTTTTGCCAGCTCTGGATTCTCTGGACGAGGAGGAGCCAGTAATAGAGGGGGCAATGCACGAGGTATGACCTAAATTTAAGCAACAGTCCCTTTTAAATATTTTCTAATCTCAACATGCAGGTGGTTATGGCGGTGGTCAGAACGGTGGCGGCTTCTCTTCTGGTGGTTTTTCAAACAACGGAGGTGGTGGCGGTTATCGAGGAGGTGCTTCTCGAGGCGATAGTGCTGGCTACAAAAAACAGTACAATGGTATAAAAATATTTTAAAAACAATTGCTGGCAAGAGATAACTTTTAAAAATTTAAAAAATCATGATTTAGGGCAGTTTTCACACATTTTTTGATTTCGCACCTTTTTCTGAATTTGAGTCTTTTGCGTCTTTAATTTGAGTCTTTTTTAGATCACAGATTTAAGCCCGTCTTAACATAAGCTAGCAAAAACTGTGTCTAAGGCTTCGCTTTTGTCAGAATTATTTTTTTAATTGCAGAAAAACACTAAAAACTAGAGTTGTGAAATTTTCCGGAAAATTAGAAACTGGGAAATTTTCCGGGAAATTTACCGGAAAAATAGAAAATTTTCGAAAAATAGAGAAAAATAGAAATATAGTCAAAATTTATTATACAGTACTCGTTCTTTGGTCAATATCTAATCCTCATTTGGCAAAAAAACTTTATTAACACCAAAATAATACACATATCGAAGCAATACTTACTGGAAAGTTATCGGTAACCGACCAAAACGTATAACTTACCGAAAATCGGTGAGTTAAAAAAGGTGCCAGCTGTATATTTAACTGTGGTTGTACAGTTAACTGTGGTTGTACAGTTAACTGTGGTTGTACAGTTAACTGTGGTTGTACAGTTAACTGTGGTTGTACAGTTAACTGTGGTTGTACAGTTAACTGTGGTTGTACAGTTAACTGTGGTTGTACAGTTAACTGTGGTTGTACAGTTAACTGTGGTTGTACAGTTAACTGTGGTTGTACAGTTAACTGTGGTTGTACAGTTAACTGTGGTTGTACAGTTAACTGTGGTTGTACAGTTAACTGTGGTTGTACAGTTAACTGTGGTTGTACAGTTAACTGTGGTTGTACAGTTAACTGTGGTTGTACAGTTAACTGTGGTTGTACAGTTAACTGTGGTTGTACAGTTAACTGTGGTTGTACAGTTAACTGTGGTTGTACAGTTAACTGTGGTTGTACAGTTAACTGTGGTTGTACGGTTAACTGTGGTTGTACAGTTAACTGTGGTTGTACGGTTAACTGTGGTTGTACAGTTAACTGTGGTTGTACAGTTAACTGTGGTTGTACAGTTAACTGTGGTTGTACAGTTAACTGTGGTTGTACAGTTAACTGTGGTTGTACAGTTAACTGTGGTTGTACAGTTAACTGTGGTTGTACAGTTAACTGTGGTTGTACAGTTAACTGTGGTTGTACAGTTAACTGTGGTTGTACAGTTAACTGTGGTTGTACAGTTAACTGTGGTTGTACAGTTAACTGTGGTTGTACAGTTAACTGTGGTTGTACAGTTTGCTGTATAGTTATGGGGTTGTATAACTATGGGGTTGAAGCAGGGTTGCCAATTTCTCGAGAAATTTCCCATTTAACAACTCCACTAAAAAAACACAACGATAAAAAAAGGCGCGAATTTGAAAAAAATGATAAAAAAGATTGCTTAAACATTGTTGTAATGGGGATGAATGAATAGAATATGATATCGGACCTACTGTAATGGAACACGCGCTTATGTGGTTCTCAAGACTAATAACACACAATAATAACAGAGAACAATTTATAGCACAACACCACAATAACACTACAACACAATAACTGATGGATAATGGAATTCTATGCAGTCACATAGAATTCCATACGAGACAAAATAGTACTCAAATTAATCCTTACAACAAACCTTATGCCGATTTTTCTAAAAAAATTATAGTAATTAGACCATACTCAATGTGTCAATTCAGGTGATGGTGCTGTGGATCAACGCAAGCTGATCAGATACGATGAACCAGCTTTCTAAAACCCATTATACTCCTCATTCCGCCTCAGCCCAAGCTCACAAAAGACCTCAAATTTAGAGATATACATTTACCTATTTTATTTATTGAATACAAACTTACTATTACTCATTTACTTATGCATTCCACAGATACATTTTATTTATTTTTAAGCAAATACCGATTTGTGAACCCCTCTTCCACCATTTAACCATGACATTCCAAGTGAAAAACTGATGACAAATTTTTTCAGAACTTTTTACAGCTGACCAACCTAGAGATACTTTTCCTCCTCTTCAAAACGGTACTAATGCTTTTTAAAACATTGACTAAAAAATCCAGATATCGCAGGGGTCGAAATTACAAAATGCGTAGTGTTGATGACCGGACCGGAATCAGGCCGGAATCCGGTTTCGGATTCCGGTTTTTTTTTGAAAATCCGGTCCGCTTTCCGGCCGGTATACCGGAATCCGGTAAGCCTTCAAAAAATTCGGTTGATATCTGTCGGGGTTGACCAATGGTTGATTGACTCAATTGACTGGATCTATCAATTGACTGGTCAATTAATATTATTGATCGATCAATAAGAAATCAGTCACTTCTTCCCCTCTAACCGCAAACTCTGCTACTTTTTTTTTCTGTACAGTCAACGCTCCCAATACAGTCAACTCCCCCAATACAGTCAACTCTCAATCAACAATACAGTCAACGCTCCCGATACAGTCAACCCCCCTAATACAGTCAACTCTCAATCAACAACAGTGAACGCTCCCGATACAGTCAACCCCCCTAATACAGTCAACTCTCAATCAACAATATAGTCAACGCTCCCGATACAGTCAACCCCCCTAATACAGTCAACTCTCAGTCATAAATACAGTCAACGCACTTAATACAGTCAGCATAGGCAATACAGTTAACCCTCCCAATACAGTCAACGCTTCCATTACAGTCAACTTTCAATTTATCGAAAATCCGGTTTCCGGCCGGTCAAACCCTATCCGGTCCGGTTTCCGACCGGTACCCCAAAGCATCAACACTAAAAATTCGATATATCGAATTTCAAAAAATGGGCAGATTTATAAATCAATTTTTTATAATTCCGTGAAACCAACAAAGAATGCAAATTTTTATACAATTCTATTTTAAAAATATAATTCCTGAATCAATAAGGAATAGACTTTTGAATCTAATATTTGACTTTCACAGACGAAGGCATATATGTTGGTAGTGGTGTTAGAAGAATGTTGTGAGAATAAGCAATAGGAAACGCAGTAGAATGAGCACAACAACAATTTGTCTGACTGCAATGGTAGCAGTTTCTAGCCTGCATTCTTCTATACCGCTTCATATGTCTCTCATACCAGTCGGGGTAACACAGGGAGGCACAAATACCGTATTACCTCTAATAGCTCCCCCTCCAATAACTCCCCCCCTGAACTTTGAGGACCTATATGTCAGCCCAGACTCAATTTTTGCAAAGCTGTTTATTGTATTTTCTTAACTTCCACGAGCTCTACCGATTCCACTTTTTAGATTTTTAATTTTCATCCAAAAATCTCGAGATCGACTTCAAAATTTCCCGATTTTCGAGGGGTTGAAAAATAACTCCCCTGGTGAGCTATGAGAGGTAATCTGGTAATAAAAGCTAGCTAGCCAAATATTGCAACAAAAAATAGGCCTACGATACTACAACTACGATAGAATGATTGAGAATTTCGGTCGGAATTTGGGTTTTGAATGAAGTAACTTTTTTGTTTGTGTCACTTTATTCAAAACCACTAATCTCTACATTTCCGAAATCATTTAGCGGAGTTTGATAGCTTGCTAGAAAGCCAGGGTACAGGGCTACATGCTAGTGTAAAAACATTTAAAAAATACAAACACAACTTTAAAAATAACGTCTTAATAAAATTTAGTGTTAGAAACCATTTATGCCGAAAACTAATTATAGCCGGTTAGAATTGGACAAAAGGATTATTTTTGTGCGCAAGAACTGGAGGTTTAAAAGGAAAAATACGTGATAAGCACATTTTTGATAAGCACACTAATAAAATGATATTTTCTGAGGGGTCGAAAAATAGAACAAAAAATTTTGACTGCGCTAGATGATTTTGCTTAATGGCTAAAATTGAATTGCGCGCTCTAATTACTGAACTTTGCTTTCTAGTTACTGAAATCCGCCCTCTAATTTTATATCGCAATTGTTTAAATTTTTGTCAAAATTTTTTAAATTTTTTTGAACTAGCGTGTAGCCTTGGATCTTAGCTTTCTAATGTTCAGTGATGTATTTTCGAGATTTTTCGCTCCGGCTCTGGCTCTGAAATTTTAGTATAAAAAACTTCGCTCCTGGTTTTGCTCTGGGCTCTTGACTTGAAAAAATTTGCTCCGGCTCTGGCTCTGAAATTTTAGTATAAAAAACTTCGCTCCGGCTTTTGCTCTGGGCTCTTGACTTGAAAAAATTTGCTCCGGCTCTGGCTCTGAAATTTTAGTATAAAAAACTTTGCTCCGGCTTTTGCTCTGGGCTCTTGACTTGAAAAAATTTGCTCCAGCTCTGGCTCTGAAATTTTAGTATAAAAACTTTGCTCCGGCTTTTGCTCTGGGCTCTTGACTTGAAAAATTTGCTCCGGCTCTGGCTCTGAAATTTTAGTATAAAAACTTCGCTCCTGGTTTGCTCTGGGCTCTTGACTTGAAAAAAATTTGCTCCGGCTCTGGCTCTGAAATTTTAGTATAAAAAACTTTGCTCCGGCTTTTGCTCTGGGCTCTTGACTTGAAAAAATTTGCTCCGGCTCTGGCTCCTGCTCGGAGCCAGAGCGAGAGCCAGAGATTTACACATCACTGCTAATCTGCTATCAAACTCTGCTGTATAATTTCAGGAATGTAGAGATTCAGAGAATTAAAAAAAATTGACGTTTTTTTCAAAACCTCCGAATCTCTACATTCCTCAAATTATGCAGCTGAGTTTGATAGCACATTAGAAAGCCAAGATTCAGGGATACACGCTAGTGCAAAAAATTAAAAAAATTATAACAAAAATGGCAATATAAAATTAGAGGGCGAAATTCAAACTTTAGAGGGCTCACTTCAGTTACAGCCTTTGCTTAATCTTAGTTAAAATTATGTTTTGGTGATCTTGATTCATTTATTATCAAATCCAAGATCCATCAGCAATAAAAAAACAGCGTGATGGATATTTTGCCTTTTTAGCGCCAAAAAAGCTTTGCCTGATTTTTTCTGGTGCAACAAGATTTCTTTTTGGCACAAACTGTTTGGTGCAAACAAAAATTGATAAAAATGTGATTTGCACAAAAAGAATTTTTCGCACCAAAAAAATCCATATCTCAAATAAATTCATTGAAACGCGACTAACTATGTTGCGGAAAATCCCGATCGGGATTCCGACTTTTTTAAGAATCCCCATCCCGAAACCGAGCGTTTACAAAATCCCAATCCCGAATCCCGCCGGGACTCAATCTGCCAAGCCTACTTAAAAGTCTGAATTTTACCAGTAAATTTTATTTTGACATTTTTCTTTAGATTTTTTAAAAATTCCTCAGTAATCTTGGCTTTCCAGCAAAATATCAAACTCTAATGAATAGTTCTACGATTTTTAAATATTTAGAGTTTTAAAAAATGCCATTTTTTAAATCTCTAAATTTTTGAAATCCGAATTGAAATTTTCGAAATCCCCCGAACAAAATCAGAAAAATGTCAATATAAAATTCAACAAAATTCAGTTCTTGTCCTCTTTCTAAAATCTAATTTTTAAAAATCAAAAATCTGGAAATGAGTAGCGTCGAAATTTTTGGCTCTATGTGTTCACGAAAAAAACTGCCTTGGTCCCCCCTGTCGTTTTTTTGTAATTTTTTTCTATTTTTTTGGTTTTATTCCACTGATCTTATTTGATTGAGATCAGAGGATCATTTGCAAGGATACATCTCTGAAGCTATTTTCCGAATGAACACGAATGCCATGAAAATGAATGTGTTTGAGCATATTATTGATGTTATTAGTTGCATGGTGTTTGAATACCAGTATGTGTCATAACTCTTCGCGTTTTTTTCAAATTTTTAGTCAGAATCGATTTTTTTTCTTTTTTGCATATTTCTTCATGAAATTCTTCATTTTTCATTGAAATGTGACTTGTGTTCAAATTAAGCATGTTTTAGATGCCTCGAAGCCTTGTGCGCTCAAGACCGGCCGGATGTTTTGTTAAAGGGATGTCAAAGCTGCAGGAAAGATGGGAGAAAATTGTTGAGGCCGAAGGAAATTATTTTGATGAATGATAGTTGCTGTTATGAAATATGTTATGCGTTGCCTTGAATAAAGATTTCACTGCTATTTGGAAATGATTTTCTATGTAAGAAATGAAGAAATATGCAAAAAAGAAAAAAATCGATTCTGACTAAAAATTTGAAAAAAAACGCGAAGAGTTATGACACATACTGGTATTCAAACACCATGCAACTAATAACATCAATAATATGCTCAAACACATTCATTTTCATGGCATTCGTGTTCATTCGGAAAATAGCTTCAGAGATGTATCCTTGCAAATGATCCTCTGATCTGCCTCGATAACGCTCAATCAAATAAGATTAGTGGAGTAAAACCAAAAAAATAGAAAAAAATTACAAAAAAACGACAGGGGGGACCAAGGCAGTTTTTTTTCGGGAGGGGTGCGAACACATATAGAGCCAGATTTTTCATGCTATCCTGTTTTTTCGTCGTACATTTTATTCTTCAAGTTGGCTGAACCAACTTTTGTGAGCAAACTATTTTTGACACATATTTATTTTGCGGTTTTAAGTTTTTTTCTCGAGCTCAGTGATAGTAGTATGTTAAAATAGGCAGTATCAGAGAAATTAAATAAATTACTTTAAAAAAAATTCCTTTAATTTTGACTTGTACTGGAGATCTACTACGCCATCAGCAGCACTAGAACAATAGACCTGGTTAAGCAGCAGAGGACGTAATTTGAGCTGTTGACTGGTTGGCAGCAGCACCTGAATAAAAGAAAAAGCATCATAAAATGTGTGGCTGGAACACACCTTAGCCGACACCAAATCACTTTTGGATGGGTTGTTTGTTCTTTTGCAAGATCAACTCAATTTCTGCTCAAATTTTGACATTTTATTGATCCTTTTTCTAGGGTTTCTTGTAATTTTATTTTGAGTAAAATATTTTTAATTTTGAATAATACTGTAAAATGCTCTAATAGTCCCCTTCCCCAAATTTGATAAAATGTACTTAGTACATATTTTTTTAAATATCGTTTTAAAACTATATTTTGTCAACCACCCGGTGCTGGACTGCAAACAAAACTTGTGGAAAAGTAAAACTTGGATTGAAAACATTTAAACTTTTTCAAAAGTTGGTTGAAAATTGAGGCCTTAAATCTTTTATGTGGTTTGTTTTCTATAATTTTCGAAGCATTTTTGAAATTAGTTTGCAATTCTGATATTTGATTTCCCTGATCCAAATTTTCATTCCGCATATGTTTTTTTTAATTGTTACTCATCACCATGGGGCTCAAAACCTACTTTTGAAAGATAAATATTAGGTACCGTATTTCCTCTAATAGCTCCCCATGGGGAGTTATTTTTCAACCTACACTCTATGGTGGGGAGTTATTAGAGGGTGGGGAGCTATTAGAAGAAATCGGGTACCTTCGGTCACTTTTCTAGAGGAAATATGGTTAGTTTTTTTGCAATTTTAAACTTTCATCTTAACTTTTGTCAATGTTGGCTTCAGGTTTTTGCAGGTTGAATTTAGTCGACAACCACAGTCGAGTCCCGCTTTAGAGCACACCCCTCAATTTCGTTCCCAACTAGGGTCCGACACTTTTTTTACCTCAATTTTTAAGTCTTTTTGCAGTTTTGCAGTACTTCTGCAGTTTGCGCGCAACGGCTTGAAATAAAGTTTTCAAGAACCCTGAAAATTGAATCAATAACAAAATGATTCAATGCAAACAAACTTGGTGGTGTTGGCGGCCTTCTCATTCTGCTTGTGCTTCGGCAAGTGCTGATGTTGTTTGATCGCTGTTTTACCCATCGAAGACAGATTTCAGAACTCGTTACACGGAATGCAGAGCGCATGGTAGTCGTCCTTTCCCTTGCGGACCCCTTTTAATTCCTTCGCAAAGTACCCAGTCTTTCTCTTTGGATTAGTCAAACAAAAAAACAGATAAGAGAACAAACAAAAAGCAGAGAGAAGTGAAAGAAAATAAAATGACAAGATAAATTTTTGAATGAAAAACTGTGCCACAGGCGAAAATTCGGAATTTGAACAGTTTTTTTTAATTCGGCGCCAATTCAAAATAAAAGACAAATAAAGGATACTGAGCCAAACAAAGGACAAATCTTTAAATAAAGACCAAACAAGAGCCCTGTTCTTACCGTTTTTCATCTAATAGATAATACGGGGCGGCTATTAAAGGCATACAATGGTCTGAAACTTCTGTTTTCATTAAATTTTCGATAATTGATATTTTTTGATAAATCTACTAGGTACGTTTAACAGAGCTCAAAAATTAAGTGAAAACAGAGATTTCAGAGGGAGTATTAGAGGGAGGGCGGCTATTAGAAGAAATACGATGTAAGCGGTGTAAAATTGTGAGAGAAATCTCAGAATCTGAGCTATATTGCTTACCACTACCGTCGATCTCGATTGTGAGTGCCCTAAGAGAAAATGTAATATTTTCCTACAAGTCTAACAATAAATATAGTTTGTTCCAGATCTTGCCAAATATTATTTCTGCTTTATTGCCTTCCAAAAATGGCTTTAAGCTTCCAAAAGAGCAAGGACGTTAAAACTACTACAAGAGCAATTCAACCGAATTGTCTTTCAAAAATCTAAGTTCACACAAACCCCACATTTTAGACACAGTTTTGCCACTAAACAAAACCATGGTCCACTTGAAGTAGGGCAGAAAAAGAGGATGATGACCTCAAAGGACATTGTTCTCTTTGTTTTATTGCCGTGTTTTGTGTGTTCTCTATTTTTTAGATGCGCTGCACTAAAAATAAAACAAAAGGCGTGGATTTAGATTATTTTCAAGACACTATGAGATTTAGAACAGGAAATAAATTTTTGCGAACCACTTGTTAATCTATAAGTTTTACTTTTTTCAAATTTAATATTTTTTTATGACTTTTTTTTGAGAAGATGGCTGAACTTCATATACATATGTATTGAATTTTTTGTTGCGGTCGAATCTCGATGTGGTCGCGCCCTCTGGAACTGGCACACTATTTTGGAAGGCCACTGTATTGGAGGGTTCTTATCCTTTATCCGGGCCACATTTTCTAAGAAAAGTTAAACTTCTGTTTTCACTACAATTTTATAAATCGTGAAGTCTGAAAATAAGATCGTTTATCGGTCTTTGCTGTCATCCTTGTGGGTATCTTTTTTTTTTTCATTTTCAGCCTTTGGTTGAATCACAAAAAGTAAAAAAAGTGGAACTACTTAAGAATGTGGACCCCAAAATTAGACTACTTAACAATGTGGACCCCAAAATTAGACTACTGTGAAATCAAATAAAAAGTGAAATATTAGGTCTATCGATAAGTTCGTGCGCATTTTTTCAATCCAATTTTTATCCACAATTTTGACAACACAATGCAACATGTAATACACCATCATGTAGAGAATTTAACGGGCTATCTTTGGATACCAAACTTTTTGATAAGATAAGATTTTGGTAGCAGTAATTCCTTTGTTAAGAAGTTGTCAAAAAAAAATTTCAGTCATATTTTTTCCCGATTTTTCATCTTATGAATCAAAAGGGAATCCTCTATTGGGAATTGCTTCATCAAACTGTTAGCGCCGTATTTTACGTGGAGCAGCTGCAGCGATTGAAAGAAGCCATCGAGGAGAAACAACCAAATTTGGTGGATATCATTCTGCTTCACGACAATGCGCGTCCTCATGTTGCCAGATTGACTCAAGCGAAGATTTTGGAGCTGGGTTGGGAAGTGCTGTCACATCCACCATACAGTCCGGATTTGGCTCCCACCGACTTTCATCTCTTCCTATCGATGCAGAATCAGCTGAGCGGGAAAAACTTTAAGGACGAAGCGGAATTGGAAGAGTGGATCCAAGAATTCTTTGACTCAAAACCTGTGAATTTTTATCGAGATGGAATCAACAAGCTACCAGGAAGATGGGCAGAAGTGATTGAGAACGGTGGCAAGTATATTGGCGAATGATATATCAAACGATAGCCCGTTAAATTCTCTACATGATGGTGTATTACATGTTGCATTGTGTTGTCAAAATTGTGGATAAAAATTGGATTGAAAAAATGCGCACGAACTTATCGATAGACCTAATAAAATAAATTTAAAACTGTGGCCCGGATGAAGCATAAGTATCTATTGGAGTTTGACATCCATTAGATGCGATTTAAAAAAACACAAAAAACTACAAGGTCAAAAGCTATAAAAAGTTAAAAGTCAATTTGAGTCCACCAACTATGACGATGCTTTCCGGTATGAAACACTCACTTTTTAGGTCACTTGCGGGCACTTTTAATTTTTGAAGTTTGTCCTCATCTCCTCTTATAGGTGACCGGGCAGGGGCTCGCGATTGCAATTGTCAGAATTTTGAGTTTTAGTTCTGAAAAAAAGGTTTTTTTAGTCAAAAATAATTTTTGAAAATTTTCTTTAGTCATTTTGGACGGCTTAGGCGGAGAAATTCGTTCGTGTGCACACGATCAAAGTTGTGCGCCTGCTGCTTGCGCATCGTTTAAAAAAAAAGATTGGTCGAAAATGAATGGAGGATCACTGGAATGTGTCCTCGTGAAGTTGGGTACTCAAAATGGCGAAATTTAAAAATTTGGATATGTTTCAAATAAATATTTTGTTGTCTCGAGAGGAATTCGAAATTGGGCGGGTAGTCTTAAGTTTAAGAGCAGTTTCTATAGTAAATTGAGCTTGAATATAGAATCCCCCCCACGGGGAGTGATCAGGTGGAGGAGATAACATCATATTCGTGTTTCTCGACCCCGATTTCATGAGAAAGCCGCGTGTTTTTTAGTTCTGATAAAAAAAAATTTTCGATCCACAGGGGGGGTATCATGGTTTTTTAGTCGAAATTTGAAAAATTTTGAATTCGCGCCTTTTGAATTTTCAAGGGATTTGAGGCTGTATAGGGAGGGGAAGGAAATAAAAGGGGCCACTAATCACACAGGGGCCACTAACAAAAAGATGTTGAACATAGTTTTGAATACTGGGGCCTACCATAAATATACTCTGGTATGCATGCTTTTTCATGCATCCAGAGTCACTAGTGATTTGTGTCTAAGGTATGTGGGTGTGCGCATCTCAACTCCAAGCCCCTCCATGCCTCCAGAGTCACTTTGGAGTGATTTGTGTCTAAGGTAAGTGGGTGTGCGCATCTCAACCCCAAGCCCCCTCCATGCATCCAGAGTCACTTTAGAGTGATTTGTGTCTAAGGTATGTGGGTGTGCGCATCTCAACTCCAAGCCCCCTGCGCCCTGCGCCCCTTCGGGGATTCCGAGAAGTACTCTTGATCAAAAAAAATTTTTCTCAGAACTATTAATAAAAAAACACGCGGCTTTCTCATGAAATCGGGGTCGAGAAACACGAATATGATGTTATCTCCTCCACCTGATCACTCCCGGGGGGATTCTATAGTGCAACCGTAAATTGACCATGCTGATCAAGAATCCGGTGTCAGAATCACGGGTTTGCTTATAAAAAAGAAAATTGAGAAAAAATCGGTCCAAAAAGTGGCTTTCTGGCAAAACCACAGGGGGGACCAAGGCATGTTTTTGGTGTCACAAATCCTGGTGGTAGCTGGTGGAGATTTCATTTAACCTACGGGTGGTCGTTGGGTAATCCATGGGTGTTTCACAGGTAGTTCATGGTTGGTTTACATGTGGTCCTTGCTGATGGGCCATAGGCGCAGCGTGTCTTCTAGTCTTTTACTAATTTCCGCCTTTATTGCGAGAAAGGAATTAGTTATTTTTCTGATGATGATTAAAACATAAATAATCAAATTATGCCAAGGAAGTATATTGGGAGTCATTCACTAGACTAAAACAAATACATGCCTCTAAGCATATGCTACTCCTATTTATTGGACACTCCTTTTGTTTTACCACCCAGGCGATCGGCAGCCTATTTGCCGGAAAACTCCTTTTTGTCCATTAAAGCTTGGCTTGAAAAGGTTTTAGTGTGTGTGAGAGAGATTTACTAGCTTTTGCTAGCTATTTATTTTGGAACCAAACCAAACCTAACCACTATTACTAGCGTTGACTGGCTGGGATAAGTTTGCTTTGCTTTGCAATAATTTTGTAGTTTGCGATAAAAACATGGAAAAATACAAATTTACAGTTTGTACCCTACCAAATTTGTTGGTATTGTTATTTTCACAATATCTTTCAACTGGAATATTTTAGTTTATTGTTATTATTTATGCATTCCATAATCTGTTTTTTAACTATTTCTATTCTGATTATAACTAAGGGAACATCCATAAATTATGTCAGACTGACCCCCCTGTCAGTGGGGGGGGCCAATCTGACAAAATCTGACAAGGGGGGGGAGGTAGAAGACCTTTTTTCTGACAGGAATGTCAGATTTCTCCGCAAATTTTTCGCTAAATGTTTTAAGAATTTAAGCTAGATTTCTAAAATTTTAAATTATTTTGTCATATAAAAAATATATACATATAGATAGATAGATATATTTTAATACATAGATTTGAAAATAAATATTGAATTTTCCCATCATGGCTCATATTTCAAGTCATACTAAAACTCATATTAAAAGCAATATTTTTTTATGCACTTGTAACTTAAAAACATGCAACTAACATATAATAAAGGCTTCTGTTATTTTACACTATCATTTTTAAGGTTTTAAACTTCAAAAAAATGTGCAGAAATAAATTTTGGGTCACAAAGTTGTGCCAGAAAATTGTCAGATTTCAATAAGGGGGGTCAAGCCCATTCTGACATGTTCTGACAGGGGGTGGGGTTCCTAAAACCGGCCTGTCAGTCTGACAGGGGGTGGGGGTTCCTAAAAACGGCCTGTCAGTCTGACAGGGGTGGGGGGTTCCAAAAACGGCCTGTCAGTCTGACAGGGGTGGGGGTTCCCAAAAACGGCCTGTCATTCTGACAGGGGGTGGGGGTTCCAAAAACGGCCTGTCAGTCTGACAGGGGGTGGGGGTTCCCAAAAACGGCCTGTCAGTCTGACAGGGGGTGGGGGTTCCCAAAAACGGCCTGTCAGTCTGACAGGGGTGGGGGTTCCTAAAAACGGCCTGTCAGTCTGACAGGGGGTGGGGGTTCCTAAAAACGGCCTGTCAGTCTGACAGGGGGTGGGGGTTCCAAAAACGGCCTGTCAGTCTGACAGGGGTGGGGGGTTCCCAAAAACGGCCTGTCAGTCTGACAGGGGGTGGGGTTCCTAAAAACGGCCTGTCAGTCTGACAGGGGTGGGGGTTCCTAAAACGGCCTGTCAGTCTGACAGGGGTGGGGGTTCCAAAAACGGCCTGTCAGTCTGACAGGGGGTGGGGTTCCTAAAACGGCCTGTCAGTCTGACAGGGGTGTGGGGTTCCTAAAAACGGCCTGTCAGTCTGACAGGGGGTGGGGGTTCCTAAAACGGCCTGTCAGTCTGACAGGGGTGGGGTTCCTAAAAACGGCCTGTCAGTCTGACAGGGGGTGGGGGTTCCCAAAAACGGCCTGTCAGTCTGACAGGGTGGGGGTTCCTAAAACGGCCTGTCAGTCTGACAGGGGTGGGGTTCCAAAACCGCCTGTCAGTCTGACAGGGGTGGGGTTCTCAAAAACGGCCTGTCAGTCTGACAGGGGTGGGGGTTCAAAAACGGCCTGTCAGTCTGACAGGGGGTGGGGTTCCTAAAAACGGCCTGTCAGTCTGACAGGGTGGGGTTCCCAAAAACGGCCTGTCAGTCTGACAGGGGTGGGGGTTCCAAAAACGGCCTGTCAGTCTGACAGGGGGTGGGGTTCCTAAACGCCTGTCAGTCTGACAGGGGTGGGGTTCCAAAAACGGCCTGTCAGTCTGACAGGGGGTGGGGGTTCCCAAAACGGCCTGTCAGTCTGACAGGGTGGGGGGGTTCCAAAAACGGCCTGTCAGTCTGACAGGGGGTGGGGGTTCCTAAAAACGGCCTGTCAGTCTGACAGGGGGTGGGGGTTCCTAAAACGGCCTGTCAGTCTGACAGGGGTGGGGGTTCCAAAACGGCCTGTCAGTCTGACAGGGGTGGGGGTTCCTAAAAACGGCCTGTCAGTCTGACAGGGGTGGGGGTTCCTAAAAACGGCCTGTCAGTCTGACAGGGGTGGGGTTCCTAAAACGGCCTGTCAGTCTGACAGGTGGGGTTCCCCAAAAACGGCCTGTCAGTCTGACAGGGGGTGGGGGTTCCTAAAACGGCCTGTCAGTCTGACAGGGGTGGGGGTTCCAAAACGGCCTGTCAGTCTGACAGGGGGTGGGGTTCCAAAAACGGCCTGTCAGTCTGACAGGGGGTGGGGGTTCCTAAAAACGGCCTGTCAGTCTGACAGGGGGTGGGGGTTCCTAAAACGGCCTGTCAGTCTGACAGGGGGTGGGGGTTCCCTAAAACGGCCTGTCAGTCTGACAGGGGTGGGGTTCCCAAAAACGGCCTGTCAGTCTGACAGGGGTGGGGTTCCCAAAAACGGCCTGTCAGTCTGACAGGGGGTGGGGGTTCCTAAAACCGCCTGTCAGTCTGACAGGGGGTGGGGGTTCTAAAACGGCCTGTCAGTCTGACAGGGGGTGGGGTTCCCAAAAACCGCCTGTCAGTCTGACAGGGGTGGGGTTCTCAAAAACGGCCTGTCAGTCTGACAGGGGGTGGGGGTTTAAAAACGGCCTGTCAGTCTGACAGGGGTGGGGGTTCCTAAAACGGCCTGTCAGTCTGACAGGGGGTGGGGTTCCCAAAACGGCCTGTCAGTCTGACAGGGGTGGGGTTCCTAAAAACGGCCTGTCAGTCTGACAGGGGTGGGGTTCCTAAAACGGCCTGTCAGTCTGACAGGGGTTGGGGGGTTCCCAAAAACGGCCTGTCAGTCTGACAGGGGGTGGGGGGTTCCCAAAAACGGCCTGTCAGTCTGACAGGGGGTGGGGGGTTCCCAAAACCGGCCTGTCAGTCTGACAGGGGGTGGGGGGTTCCCAAAAACGGCCTGTCAGTCTGACATAATTTATGGATGTTCCCTAACAGTCATAGACGTGTTGTGTGTAAATTAGGGTTGGCAAGATGTGGCTCTTTAGGCCAGATTGTAGCTTTAACACTCCGCTGGTCGATTGTGGTAATAAGATAGACGCAGTTTTTCCTGCTGAATATAATAGTGCTTTTAGTTCTTCTAATTGGTTCTTCTAATCACTAATATGTTCTTTTTGAAAAGTTACTCGGATTTTGAGAAGGTTGAGCTTTGAGGAAGTATATCTTACAACAGAGAAAGTGTTATCAAATTCTGTTTTATTTATCAGAAAGCTCAGAAATTTAGCTTTAAAATAAGGTATCATGCATTGGAATAAGGTCATAACATATTGTCTGTTTACATAAAGTAAAAAGACTGCAAAATTGTGAAAATTTGACATTTTCATAAAAAGACTTCAAACTTTATCTAAATGATTATTCTAAATGTAAATGATGACAAACAGTGATAATGCCATTCGACAGAGCAACGAAAACTGCACCAGATAGTTTTAAAGAAAAAAGTATTCAGCATAAAAAAACTGTTTAAAAGTAACCGCCCAAAAAATTTTTAAAAATCTATTGAAAAAAATCTATTGACGCAAAACTTAGCTTTTGCTCAGCAAACCTTTTATGCTGACACTGGATTCGTGTTTAGCGTGGTCGATTTGCTTATGAAAAGACTCTTAGAGTTCAGAGATCACTGTCAAATTTCAAATTCCTCTCAAGACAACAAATATTCAAACATTGAATTTTTCGAGAATTCAAATATTTGTTGTCTTGAGAAGTATTTGAAATTTGACAGTGACCTCTAAACTCTAAGAGTCTTTTCATAAGCAAATCGACCACGCTGAACACAAATCCATCACCAGAATGGTTCTTATCCTTTATCCTGAGCCCACCCAAGTTTTGATTGTTGAACTTTATTTTTGTTTTGACACAAATAAGCTGATTCGCCTTTTTGGCGGTATAAAACATGCATGCATACCAGAGTTTCTTTGTGAAGTAGGACCAAGCTGACAAAAATTTGTTCAATTTCCATACTTTTAGACTATTTTCCAGTGTCCCGGTACCCTTTTAAATTAGGGTGGGGTCGGGATAAAGGATAAGAACCACCAGAATCAAGGGTTTGCTTAGCGAAAACTACGTTTTGCGACTCTCAGAGTTTCATATAAGCGGTTTTGAAATTTATACGAAAAGAGAATCAGATGATAAAATAGCGACTCTCTTTTTGTTCATTACATCGCTTTGCTTGAACTTTGCATATTATTCCTTGATGATGTTTACATTAGGTGCCGTCGCATTTCGTCGCATTCGGTATTTTTTCTTGAAGCTTGAAACACTCTTGTCCCCTTCCATGAGATTTGGTACACACTTATATCAATTTGTGGTGAAAATCTAAAATACAAATTTTTAAAAGGTTCAAAAATTTTTGACTTCTTTTTCGTTCTATATTTTGTCCGTCTCTTTCTTTCTATGTCTTTTCGAAGCTATTATTTGAGGCTAATTTTGTATGAGCTTCAGACTGGGATTCCGCTATTTTTTATAAGTCCTTAAACACAACGAAGAGGTTTTTTGCGGATGCTAAAACAGATTTGTGAATCGGTAATAATTTTTTTGATCTTTTAAAAATTATTATGTTGGTGCCATCTTGTAGCTCAGATTCAGGGCTACCAGATGAGTTATTGATAAAATAAATGGGGTAATCCTTTTTCTGGGGCAAATAATTTTTTTGGAGCAAAAAAATTTTTTGGGGCAGATAGGTTTGGGGCAGATATACATTTTCTTGGTTTTTCTCATGAAGGAATTTCGGCCATAATTTTTTATTTTTCATGATTTTTACACGATCTTTTTCTTATTCGAAAGCTGACACTCTAGGCAACCGAATGACCAAATTTGTTCATTTTGCTGGTCGTTGTCGCTATTAAAAATGGGACTCAATAAAATGTTTAGTTTTCTTCTTTTAGTCATGGTCTACACTGCTCAAAAGAAGGCAAAGTGCGTCGAATCGTTCATCGAAGAGGGCAAAAGCGTCGCAGCATTTGGCGTTCGCTATTGGAGGAAGCTCAGGAGAAATGCGAATGTGCCCGATCGCAACAGCATTCTCGATTGGTACAACAAGCTCGAAGGAGAAGGCAGCGTGGCCGCTTCATTCGCCTGATTTGACTCTACGCGACTTCTTTCTGTGGGCATGGATAAAAAGCGGTCTAAACAGCGCCAATCGCTAAAATGGCCGAACTCGGAACAAGAATTGAGCGTGCCTTCATCAGCCTACCGCCAGAAATTCATCGGCCTACCGCCATCAAAGCCGCCTTGAATACTGCCTTGAAGTGAATGGGAAAAGCACCGAGCAAGAATATTAGTAAAAATGTGTTGTCCTTATTGTCTGCCATTGTTGTGTAATGTTCAAAAAAGAGCTCTCTGCAAATTCGGTGTCATTCGTTTGCCTAGAGTGTAAGCTGAATAAAAAAGATCGTGTCAAGATCATCAAAAAAATAAAAATTTCTTCATAAGAAAAATTGTCCCACCCTGCACTTTTTTGAGGCAAATATATCTCTTTTTTTGGGACAAACTTTTTTTTCAGAAAAGTTCTTTGGAAAAAAGTAAATTTGTCCCCCCAAAAAGTGAATTTGTCCAAAAAGTATATTTGCCCCAGAAAAAAGGATTACCTAAATAAATGTTGTTTAAAAACTGAGATAAAATCCGCACAAGAAGCCTCACTCAAATTCGAGTGAGGATTCTTGTGCGGATTTTATCTTAGTTTTATCTCAATTTCGAAAACAACGTCTATTTGATCAATAGCCCATCTTGTAGCTCTGAATCTTAGCTCAAAATGGCAAGAACAAAACAATTTTTGAAAAATTAAAAAAAAAGTTATGGCTATTTCCGAGTGACAAATCTGTTTTAGTATCGGCAAACAGCCCATTGTGTTTGAGGCCTAAGACAAGCCGGCGAAAGCCCAGAAAATTTGTAGTTTTCACCATTTTCCAATTGTCTTCGCGTGACGCGTTTTACAAAAAATGCAAAAAACGTGTTCAAACACATTAAAAAATATTTTTCGGTGAAATGTCCGTGTCCCTAGTTCAATCTCTACATAGCATTTGGGAAGGGTGGGTGGGTAACGCATTTGAGTACATGTTTGGTCACAAAGGAAAACTTTTTTTAGTGTAATATTTTTATTTGCATGTTTATGCTCATTCGAAAGCTCTTTTAATGGCGGAGGACCTTTCGCAATCAGATTTGAAAATTGCTGTGAAAAAATTGGGATTTTGTCCCTTGAAAGTGAAAAGTGGTGGTTTTCAGGGTTAATCTTATGAGTGCCCATTTGGTCACAAGGAAAACCTTTTTTTAGTGTAATATTTTTATTTCCATGTTTATACTCATTGGAGCTCTTTAATGGCAGAGGACCTTTGCAATCAGATTTGAAAATTGCTGTGAAAAATTGAGATTTTGCCCTTTCAAAGTGAAAAGTGGTGGTTTTCAGGGTTAATCTTATGAGTGCCCATTTGGTCACAAGGAAAACCTTTTTTTAGTGTAATATTTTTATTTCCATGTTTATACTCATTGGAGCTCTTTTAATGGCAGAGGACCTTTCGCAATCAGATTTGAAAATTGCTGTGAAAAAAATTGAGATTTTGCCCTTTCAAAGTGAAAAGTGGTGGTTTTCAGGGTTAATCTTATGAGTGCCCATTTGGTCACAAGGAAAACCTTTTTTTAGTGTAATAATTTTATTTGCATGTTTATACTCATTGGAAAGCTCTTTTAATGGCAGAGGACCTTTCGCAATCAGATTTGAAAATTGCTGTGAAAAAAGTTGAGATTTTGCCCTTTCAAAGTGAAAAGTGGATTTATGTTTGAATTTCAAAATACGATATAGGCGCCGATAGGCGCCTGCTGTCCCTTGTTACTTTATATTCGGGTGTTCTGGCGTGTTTAGCTAACAACTCTAGCATCTTGAAGCAATATAATTATCACCTTAACCACAAAACCTTACCAAAATTCAAATTGCTCTCTGATTATTAATTAAAAAAAACATTTCCAAGTTTTGTAGCTGCAATAGAAAACATATTCTCAAAACTCCAGCTAACCAGCTGTCAACAAAATGATTCATATTCTTTTCGTTTTGCTTTGTATTCTGCAGCCAGAAAGTCGGCTCAAAAGAAAAAATATAATTTAGTGGCATTGCCCAGCTAATTAAACCCGAGCAAACGGAGCAAAAGAGAAAATAAGTTTTGTCAAGAAGCTGGAATTTCCCTCCTCTTATTAGCATTTTTAAATTAATGTTGAGTGCGTTAATATATTAGGTGGCTGAAAGATCAATTGGTTCGGCCACTATCTGTCTATTGTTCTTTTACTTTTTTAATTAAAATATGTTTCAACACTTTTTTTAAAAGAAGCTAGGAAACCACTCTCTTGTTTCTTACTACATTCACGTGCTTCACATCCACAATTCTTTTGGCTATTTCGTTGTGGATGCATGCAGGATTAGGAATGTTGGGAATAAAAATTTAAAACTAATTAGAAAGTGTTTGTTTAAGATTGAAAGATTTGTTCAGTTTTATGTTTGAAATGCATTTCTACTAATTCCCCGGCCTATTTCCCGGTAAAAAAAGTCGAGAAATAACAAATAGACAAGAACAATTGGTTTGAAGTTTGTTTTCCTTTTCCAATTTCGTCTATTTTAGCTCAACATGTTATTTCAGGCCATGAAATTACGTCAAAATGTCGCCATTGCGTTGTTCGTCAATATATTTCGGCGTTTGCATCGAAAATTCATGTTTCCTATTTCCCCGTTTTTGGGGGAAATCTGGGGAATTCCCCAAGGAATTCTCCGGGCAATTTTCCGATTTGCAACAACCCTAGAATATACCGTATTCTCTTTAATTGCCCCACATGTGGGTTTATTTTTCAACCTCCTTCTAGGTGTGGGTTTCTTAGAGAGTAGGGTTGCCGATCGAACAATCGAAAAATATCGAAATCGATCGATAATCGAGGTTTTTTCGATAATTTGATTAACCGATTATCGAAAATTTTCGATATTTCGATAATCGACAAATTACGAATCGATCGACAACCCTATTAGAGAGTGTGGGTTTATACAGTCAACCCTCGATTTAACGTCACCCCCCTCAAATTCGTTCCGACCTAGGGTCCAACACTTGAAGCCTTTTGCCAGTTGTCTTTGGTTAGTCTAGTCTGAAATATCGCAATGATTCTGATTATGCCGATCGTTTTTGTACATGACAACAGTTTTGCCGAAAAGACCCACGGGTACTCGATTTAACGTCACCCTATTTGAAAGGGGTGACGTTAAATCGAGTACCTGCGGGTCTTTTCGGCAAAATTGTTGTTATGTAGAAAAACGATCGGCATAATCAGAATCCTTGCGATATTTCAGACTAGACTGACCGAAGACAACTGGCAAAAGGCTTCAAGTGTTGGACCCTAGGTCGGAACGAACTTGAGGGGGGTGACCTTAAATCGAGGGTTGACTGTAATTTCAACAAACAATTTCATTAGTCCACCTGAAAATCAGCGTTTGAAATAAATTAGGAAAATATCTAAAGTTCATTTTCATTAAGTAAGCGCTCACGACCGTATCCGCTTTCTTCGTATTCATTGAAGTCGGCTTTTTTGATTGCCGATGGTGAAGCGAGCGTCTTGTAAAACTTGTAGTCCTTCTCGCGCCGGTGCCGTTTTCTAGAGAAGTAGATTTGTTCGTCCTGATGTTTACAATGATTTTTTCACAATCTGAAAATCAGAAACAAAGAAACACATTTTTGAACGACTTTGCGACAATCTCCTTTGCAAAGGCATCCCAGGCTTGCCAGACTAACTCCACATAGACACCATGAGAGGTTCTTTTGGATTTCTCAGTGAACTCCTTCTTCGCGTCGTTTCGTAGTGAGACTAAAGTTTTTTTCTGAAAAGTGACTAAAAAACTGCCAAAATGGCTTTTTAGCAGTGTGGGTTTATTAGAGAGTGCAGGTTTATTTTTCAACCATCTTCTGGGGTGTGGGTTTATGAGAGGGTAATATAGATGTTGCTAATCCAAATTTTAATTGTGCACAAGTTTGTCTAATGCCACAAAATCGGGTTGTCAACAAAATATAGCTCCAAAACGTTATTTGAAACAACACGTATTACCTAGATTTTGACGAGGGGGGAATTGGCCAATCGTTTTTTGGCCAAACTTCTTTTTGAACCAATACTTTGTTTCAGCCAAAAAATTTCAACCACCCTTGGTGTTCCGCCAGTCGGACTTTGGCCAATCTTTTCTTTCAATCGGGTTTTGGCCAACTCTTTGTTTCAGCCAGTCGAGTTTTGGCCAATATAATATTCGATCCATTCGAGTTTTGGCCAATATTATATTGAGCCAGTCGGGTTTCGACCAATGCTACACTACAATATCTATATTATAATATCCATACAATATCGCATTGGCAAAAACCTGACTGGCTCAAGTACAACACTGGCCAAAATTCGATTGGCTCCATTATTATATTATATTGACCAAAGTCGGACTAGTTGAAATAAAGGATTGGCCAAAGCCCGATTGGCTGAAACAAATGATTGGCCAAAGTGCGACTGGCGGAACGCCAAGGCTGATTGGGAAGAAGATTGCCCAAAACCGAATTTGTCCTGAGACGAAGTTTGGCCGGAAACGATTGAGGCGCTAGTGAAGAATAGGGTTCCAAAAATCAGCTTGGTCCCCCCTGTTGTTTTATTTGTAAAAACAACAGGGGGGACCAAGCTGATTTTTGGAACCCTGTTCTTCACTATAGTCAACGATTGGCCAACTTCCCCCTCACCTAGATTTACTCACTTTCGAGGAGGTCGATTATAGTTTTTGACTTTGCAAAATAGCTGTTGTCCTTTTTAAGTAAGTCACAAACTACTTTTAAATAAATTTATCGGTGCTACCGGAGAATCCGGTCCCATTTTTGCCTTGGTCCCCCTGTTGTTTTTTTTCCTTGGTCCCTCCTTTTCTTTTTGCCCTGCTTCCCTGTTATTGTTTTGGATTGTCCAAAACCTACCCTATCGCAAAAAAAAACAACAAGGGGGACCAAGGCGAAAATGGGGACCAAGGCAAAAAGGGGACCAAGGAAAAAAACAACAGGGGGACCAAGGCAAAATGGGGACCAAGGCAAAAAGGGGGACCAAGGCAAAAAGGGGGACCAAGGAAAAAAACAACAGGGGACCAAGGCGAAAATGGGACCGGATTCTCCGGTAGAACCAATTTATCTTTTAATGGAAAAAGTCGTCTACGCCAATTAAGGTTTACGTTTTTCGATTTGTTAATCGTTGGTTTGAATGTTTAATCTGCTATCTCTCAAAAATCTGATGTCGAAGTGAAGATGAAGGAATATTCAAAATAATTTGGTCTTTTCATTCTTCGTCTTCGACATAAAAATTTACATTTTCCAAAAGCATAGTGTTCAAAGTCTACAAGTTTGCCTTAGTTATAACTGCTTCTAAAGCATTAACAATTTGTATGCTCCTTAACGTTGTATTTCTGGTTATGCAATATCAAATCTTACATTCCGCACGCAAAACTGCCTTTTTTCTAATATACTAACCAAACAGACACTATTTTCCAAAACATAAAAAAACTTGGTCAAAATAAGAGCAGCTAACTGAAAAATTCCTCCACAAGGATTATTTCAGACTAATCCAGAAGTTGTCTTGTTCTTTAATTAAATTTGTGGATTTATTAGTATGCATGTTTTCTTTTTGCCCTCTTTGTACTTTTTCGCCTCTCGCCCCCAGAAACAAAATATTCATTCCGCGAGTGTGTTTGCTTCTATACCTTTGCATAAAAAAATAAGGAGGATAAAAGGAAATAATTAAAGTGTTTTAGCTGTCTGCAAGTCTCCCTCATTTGGCAACAAACCAGCATTTATCGCCTTTTCTCTGCTCCAGTCTAAGTTTTTGGAAGGTCTATATTCCAGCTGAAATTCTTTTCACCAACCACCTAGAATTTTGATGGAAGCAGACGCCTTGGACAAGTTGGTACTGCCGATTTATTCTCCCAATTTGACCTTTAATGCATCTCTTCTGGCGGTTACCATTGATCCTCTGATATTGGCTACACCTGGAGGCGAGGAAGCAGATGCTGTGGAACATGGTGTGATGAAGGTGCCACTGGTCAAAGTCTTTTTTTTGCTTGCCTATATACTCGTATTTTTTTCTTGTGTTATTGGTCAGTTTTGTTTTTTCTTATCAAATATTGGGTTTGGTTATTTTTGACTATTTTTAAAAAATTTTTTAATTTTCTTATAAAGACTTACACTTTTTTTTTTGTCGATTTATTAATAAAATAATTATGAAATCAGCGAAAAATATTTCGGAGGCTCCCTGTGGTTCGAAACAGCATTATTTTATTCTCGTATTGATATTTTATGGATTTGTCCAAATTAGTCTAGGAAAAATGATAAAATTCAAAACTTTTTTTTTGGCGGGAATTTGAATTTTTTGACTTTTTTAGACCTTAAAGGGGCATACTGGATGAGATCTCAAAATGCTCAAAATAAGGATATTTTGGCGAAATATGCCATTTTATTCAGCGCTTATCGCCATTTTCCTGCCAAAAATAAGGTTTTGACGTAAAATATTAAAAACAAATAAGATTTGGAGTCCCCAAAATAAGGACAGATCACATCCTTCGTTTAAGAAAACAAGGAAAAAGGTTTTAATTTTTACAAAATTTTTTTGTCGATTTCACAATTTTTTTAGTGGGCGACTAAAAAAATGTGCGCCATAAATATAAAAATTTGAAAATTCAACCAAATAAGGTAAAAACAACCAAACTTATTAAAGAAATGGCAGGAGTTCTTTATGTGTTTTGACTGCTTTTTGAGCTTCTGTGGTCTTTATATGTGTAAAAAACATGTATTTAGGGCGCGGCCGACCATATAAAAAAAATTGACCAAAATTTGACTTTTTGCCTTGTTCCTTCAAGGTAATTTACCCCAGAAGGGTATGTGGATGACCAGAAAATGGGCGCAGGGGGCTTGGTTGCTTGGAGTGGAGATACACACACCCACATACCTCAGACACAAATCACTCGAAAGTGACTCTGAATGCATAAAAAAGCATGCATACCAGAGTTTCTTTATGCGGTAGTCCCCAGTTAACAAAACTATGTTCAAATTCCATCTTTCTGAGGTATATGGGTACCTGTTCAGGTTGGTTTACCTAAGAATGTTCGGCTGCGCCCTAAAAACATGTTTTTATCCAAATAAAGACCACAGAAGCTCAAAAAGTAGTCAAAACACGCTTTGAGGAGCATGCGATACAAAGAACTTTAGCCAAAAAAATCAGTGCATATTTTTAATACAGTTTTGATTATTTTCAGGAAATTCCATGATTTTGGTGGTCATAATTGCCAATCGGTCGATGCGCACAGTCACCAACTTTTTCCTAGCTAATCTAGCAGTGGCTGATCTATTAGTCGGCATATTTTGTGTCTGTCAAAATGCTGCACATTTCGTAGTTTTCGAACACGGAACATGGCCGTTTGGAAAAGCTTTGTGTCATGCCTATGTCTACATTCTGCATATGATACCCAATTCTAGTGCAGGCATTTTGGTTTGTTAATAATTGAAATATTTCGGCAGTATTTCAAAAATCTATTTTCAGGTATTATTGTCAATTGAGCGTTTCATAGCTGTGCTTCGTCCAATGCTCATCCACCAACTGATGACCAAGAGTGTGCTCATATTATGTGCTTTACTGGTCTGGGTCTTCTCTGCTCTCATGAATTTGCCGTATTTGGTGGCTGTGCAGTATATTGAACTAAAAAATCCTGAAACTATGGAAGTCTATGGGGTGAGTTTATCGCTATCTTAAAAAAAAATCGGCGCTTGTATAGAATACCCCCCCCCAAATCAGACCTTCTAAAAATCGTTGTAAGTACCCTTTGGAACAACAAGTTTAGGCTCAGCCCTTAGGCTTAGGGGTAGGCGAGCGTATGGAAGTTGTGACTAATAAGTGTTTTACGCACTTTTTCTGGGGTCTGGAACATATATTTGGGTGCTCTTTACTTAAGTTTTAAGTTTTGCTTTCCGGGATGAAGGGAGAACCGCTACCGGGCTTTTCCGAGCCCTAAAAACACGTTTTGCTTGTTTCAGTAGCTAAAACGTGTGGGCGAACCAGGAATTCGGTACTTTGGCCACAAAAAAATCAAAAGTAGGGTGCAAACTGCAATAGTTGATTTCAGATATGTACCCGGCGCTTCCTATTATGGGGCCAATTGAATGTGTTACAAGTGGTGTCCACAGTCAACCTGTTTGCCTGGTACATATTGCCATTGTCCATGTTGCTAGTCATCTACATCACCATTGGTTTTGTGCTTATGCGGTCGACCGATGATGATGCTGTAGTTCAGTCTTCCCACAACCTGAGACTTCCAGCCAACGGCAACAATAGAAGTAAGTGGCAAAATTCTGGTGCTTTTGTCTGGTTATCTCAGCTAGTTTGTCTTAGGAATAAGTGAAGCTCCCAAAATAGAAGTGGTCGACAGTCGCAAACGAGTGATTCGCCTGGTTGTTGTCATAGTGCTTGCCTTTGCCTTCTTTTCTGCTCCACGCTACATGTACTTGACCTGGTCGGTCTGGAGGGACACAAATTGTAGGCTATAAATTTTGGTTGCTTTGGTCCAAAAAGTCTAAAGCCTGCATCATCCCAGGAAAATTCTCACAAGGGAACCGATCAAACTGTACCATTCAATCCAGAAATTCTGACAATGCCATGTTGTAGAGCATAGTTGATTTAATATATAGAATTCTTATGTTTTTTGCTAACAGACAGAAAAAATCGAATCTGGAGACTCGAGGAACATCGAGCCGTAAACTGCCTTGGTCTGTGGATTCTTAAAAACATATTTGTTTGTAATCTAGCCATGATATGGTGAGTCACCATTGGTGACACTCCCAAAAATTCAATCCTTATCAGGGTCCGACACCATTTTAAACCCATATGTTGAAAAAAATTCCACAGGAGGACCAAAGCAATTTTGGTCTATTTTGACATATCTCTCGAGTCTCCAGATTTGATTTTTTCTGTTTGTTAGCAAAAAATATTAAAATTATGTAAAGTAAATCGACCATGCTCTACAAGACGGCATTGTCATAATTTTTGCATCGAATCATACAGTTCGATCGGTTCCCTTGTCAGTAAGAGTAGTTTTCAGTAAGAGTAATCAAAATATTGGAACAAACAAAATGTGGCTGCGTAGTTAGCTGTTTGCCTTATTGGTTGCCACAGGAAAATAAATGACAGCGGCAAAGCTACCTGGGAGCTACCAAGATGAAAAAAAAATTCAATTAGAAATAAAACCACTTCCCACTAAAAATAACAATAAAAATTAAATGCCATAAAAACCAAAAATAAATTTTTTCAAAAAATGGTGCAGTAATTTTGTATCATCCTGTAAACCATCAATAGGCAATACTTTTTTTTGACCCAGATTCACTTTTTTCTGTCCCAGATTTAGTCCAAACCACAGGGGGGACCAAGCACTTTCAAAATAGGTCAAAAATTTTTTTGCTCATAACAGCCTAATATTTTTTCTGTGACGTTTCTATCATGTTCTGAGCATTTTTGCCAAAAATTATTTTTTTCGCAAAATTTTTTGCCTTGGGGGACCAAGGTAGGACGAAATTGTTTGTTACCTGACATGTGACTTTGGTCCCCCAAGGCAAAAAATTTTGCGAAAAAATTATTTTTAGCAAAAATGCTCAAAACATGATAGAAACGTCATAGAAAAAATATTAGGCCGTTATGAGCAAAAAATTTTTGACCTATTTTGAAAGTGCTTGGTGCCCCCTGTGGTTTTGACTAAATCTGGGACAAAAATGAGGAAATCTGGGAAAAAAAAGTGAATCTGGGACAAAAAAAGTTTTGCCCACCATCAATATCAAAAACTGAAATTTTCTTTTCTTTAAAAAGGCATGGTCACCTATTACAAATTTTGCCACCGCCAATTAAAAAAAAATTTCCAAATCATTGAACTTTTGTACAGATTTTTCAGTTTGGTTTCTAACAAAACTATACCTAAAATTAAATTCTAGGCCTTGTTTTGTTGGAAACCAAACTGAAAAATCTGTAAAAAAGTCCAATGATTAGGAAAATTTTTTGAATTGGCGGGGACAAATTTTGAACAGGTGAGCATGCCCCTCTAAAGTGTGTGGCATACTTTCAATGGAGTTTTCAAAAAGCAGAAGCGGAATACCACAAGCAGAAGCAGAAACAGAAATTCTATTGGGTTGGTCCATAAGTTCGTGGGTGGTTATACGTGACAGACCATATTTATGTATGGGTTGCAAAATTTTTCATAAATGAGAATTGGCACTCAATTAATTGCTGGGTTTGAAAATCGAAATTTTGACTACACAATTTAAGATTTGAAACCCATCGGTTAATTAATAAATGAATAATGAATAAATAATCATTTATGAGTTAACCGATTGGTTTTCAAATCGTAAATTGTGTAGTCAAAATTTCGAGTTTCAAACCCAGCACTTAATTGAGCGCCAATTCTCATTTATGAAAAATTTTGCAACCCATACATCAATATGGTCTGCTACGCATAACCACCCACGAACTTAAGGACCAACCCAATATTTCTGCTTTTGAAACTTTCTGCTAACAGAAAAGTTCAAAAGCAGAAGCATTATGCTTCTGCTTTTCTTCTTTTTCTGTTAGCAGAAAGTTAAAATTTCTTCTTCTGCTTTCCACTTGTGATTTTTGAAAAGTTTTCAAATACTCACATCACCGTTTTTTATTCTTTTTGTTTGTTCTTCATCTTCCATTTTCGGAATAGGTACTACCGTATTTCCTCTAATAAGCCGACATGCTCTAATAAGCCGACACCCCTAACTTTGAGGACCTATATCTCAGCCTAGAGTAAATATTTTGCGTATGTGTTTTTCACATTTTCTTAGTTCCCATGCGCTCTACCTATTCCATTTTTCAGATTTTGGATTTTCACCCAAAAATCTCGAGATCGACCAAAAATTTTTCTGATTTTTGGAGGTTTAAAAAAAAAGGCCGACATGTCGACTTATTAGAGGAAATACGGTATAATTAGCCAAAATTTTAAATAAAACTTGACTTTGGAAATACTTTGGATATATAAATGTTCTAATAGAGCCCCCGGGGCTCTATTTTTCAACCCTCTGAAAATCGGAAAAATTTTTGGTCGATCTCGAGATTTTTGGGTGAAAATTCAAAATCTAAAAAGCGAGATCAATGGAGCTCGTGGGAGTTAAGAAAATGCAATGAACAGCTTTGCAAAGTATTGATTTTGCTCCGAGATTCAGACTCTCAAAGTCGAGAGGGGGGCTCTATTAGAACATTTACGGTATTATTTATAAAATTAATTCTTTATTGTTTTTTAGCGCCGAGATGCTTGTACTGTTTAGCAGCCCTCATACAGCCAACTACTTTTCTGCTCATGTTTATTAACAGTGGCATCAACCCTATTCTGTATGCTTTCCTGTCCCAGAGATTCCGCACTGCTATAGCTGAAACTTTCACATGCCCCAAGAAAAAGAAAGAGGTTGGGTTTAGTAAACTTATAAAAAAACAGCTTTTTAGTTCTAATTACCGTAAATGTTCTAATAGAGCCCCCCTCTTTAATAGAGCCCCCCTCTCTAACAGAGCCCCTCTCTCGACTTTGAGGGTCTGAATCTCGGAGCAAAGTCAATATTTTGCAAACTGTTCATTGTATTTTCTTAACTCCCACGAGCTCCATTGATTTTGCTTTTTAGATTTTAAATTTTCACCCAAAAATCTCGAGATCGACCAAAAATTTTCCCGATTTTCGGAGGGTTGAAAAATGGAGCCCCGGGGGCTCTATTAGAACATTTACGGTATTTTTGTTTTGTAAAACAAAATGATTTGTATTTCTCAATTTTTGTTTTGAAAAAAAATGTCTAAGTTCGTTAAGGCGTAAGTAACAGCTAATATTTGTAGTTTTTTGAGCACTTTTATAAAAGTTTAGGCGTTTAGAGCAACTATACACTTTTTTATGTAAAAATACAAATTTTGGATAATATCGATAAACTAATTGTCATGGTGGTGGAAAGTAAGATGTCGAAGACCTGTGATAATTTAACTTTTACATGCGATCCCTAGATCTATAGTGAGCTCGCCATAATAGACAGATTCCCCTGAGTTTTAAACACTGTATCACTTTTCGTCGGGTTTTCGTCGTAATTATTTTAAATTTTCTGCGTTAGAATGTAGCCCTAGATCTTAGCTTTCTGATAAGCTATCAAACTTTCCCGTATGAACTTAGCATTGCAGAGATTCAACGGTTCAAATAAAGTAAGTGCCATTTCGTTAAAAGGGGGCATTTACGACTACTTTTTGACATTGATTTCCTCCTTGTTTTTTAGCTTTTTTGCTATTTCCTAAGGGTCGGGAGGACTTTTCAGGTTCGAGATAAAGCTTGATGCACACCAAGAGGAATATCAGCTAAAAAAGAACCTTCATACTGTGCTGTGGAGGGCAGCCGGACATTTAGCAGAATTTTGAATTCTGCTAAAAGTCCGGTTGCCGCTGTGGAGGTAAACACACAAGGTATAATCCAGTGTCGCAAAGTAGCTGCAAATGTGTCTCCCCCTCTTTTAACACCTAAAGTCTCTAAAGTCCTCCAATCATTCAGTGGAGTTTGATACTCGTTCGAAAGCTAGGATCCAGATGCTAGCGTAAAGAATTAAAAAAAACAACAACAAAGTAGACTTTTGAAGGCGCTATACCAAAAAGCAGCTCAAACTTTTGGCTAAAATATGGTTCAGAGTCCCAGCAGGCTATCCCACGTCCCTGTGTTCACTCACGAATTTTTCGAACATCTCTACTACCAGACCCCCGCCTCTTCCTCCAAATTCCGTAAAAATCGCTATAAAAAGCTCTTCAATTACCCTACTCTTTTTTCTCATGAAAACCGAGAAAAATAGGTGATAGCTGAAACTTTTGGATCTACTCAAGGTTTTTTCACATTTATTTAACTAAAATTATTTTTTCCATTTCCAAAAAATACAAAATGAAAACTGCAAAAAATTCATAGATAATTTTGGAAAAATTGAGGCATTGACCTTGAGGTTTGAAGAAACTGTCTAGAACTTAACTTTTTTATTTTTATCCTTGCCAATTTCACTCGCTGTGTTTTGTCTACTTTAAAATTACAAGTTGGAAACGTGCAATTAAGTTTGCAGATTAAAAAAAGTTGTTTTCTAAAAATTGACCAAAGAATTCAACTAAATTATTAAGTAAATGATACCCCTTTTAATTCAAAGATTTGTGTTATTTGAAAAGTTTTGAAATAACACAAATCAAAGTTAGAAAAAGTCTACAATTTTTTCTTTCTTATTTCGATGATGCGTTTGTATTAATTTCACGACTTTTTGTATTTATAAAGTTGGACAAAAAATCGAGCGCATGTTGTTAGTGCCATAGTTTCATGGTGGCAGCGCAGGTTCGGCAGCCTAAGAAGGTTGACCCGAGCGGGTCTCTCGACACCGAATTTTTTTTAAATCGGTGCCGCTGTCGGTTTTTTATACGTGAAATTATGGTTATGCATTGTTTTCGTAATTGCCAATAGGGTGAAATCCATCGGGTCAACTCAACTAAAATATTTTTTGGTCATTATAAAACCAGAAAACTTGTTAGGGCTATAGTGAAGAATAGGGTTCCAAAAATCAGCTTGGTCCCCCCTGTTGTTTTTACAAATAAAACAATAGGGGACCGTTGTTTTTCGTAAATCAGCTTGGTCCCCCCTGTTGTTTTTACAAATAAAACAATAGGGGGAACCAAGCTGTTTTTTCGTAAAAATCAGCTTGGTCCCCCCTGTTGTTTTTACAAATAAAACAATAGGGGACCAAGTTTTTGTTGTAATCAGCTTATCCCCTGTTGTTTTTACAAATAAAACAACAGGGGGACCAAGCTGATTTTTGGAACCCTATTCTTCACTAGCGCCACTTGTTAGAGTAAACGAAACTCAAGACCAATTGGCTGGAACAAGCACTATTGAAATAAGTTTACAATGGGGCAAAAGTCGCCGTGATTGAAAAAGTTCACTCACCAAATAAAATACTGATACTCAGACGAAATAAAGCAATATCACCATTTGTATTTTGTTGCAGAGAAGAACTAAACTGATGATGTCATTACACCGCAGACGGCTGTCCGAACAAAGGGAGCACTTGACTGGCTTCACCAACTCGGACAGGAACAGGGAGGACTCCATGCTTAGCTCCATGCTCATCGAAACTACCATGAATAGTTGACGGTGACTCTAGACCACCTCTCCCCCACAAACTATATTTACGGGTATAACTGTTGTTGTTACTCTAACATTACTTCTCAAAGTATTTTTTCCGGTGACTTAAAATTTTTTTATGCCAATAAACATCTTCCTTGTGGTTAAAATTTATAATAATGCGCAAATTAAAAAATATTGATAAGTCACAAAGAATAATATATATAAAAATATATATAAAATATATATAAAAAATAAAATAAAATAAAAATAAAATAAAAAAATAAAATAAAATAAAAAACAATAAAATAAATAAAATATATATAAATATAAAATATATATAAAATATATATAAAAATAATATATATATAAAAAATATAAAAAGCGTTTTTTATGTGTATTCAAACAAATGTGCACGCAACAACTTTTATGAAAATTGCTTTTGGAAAAAAATCTAAAGGTTTTTCGCAAAACTTACGGGACAACCTAATACATGCCTTTAAAAAGAAAATAGAAAAAAAGGGCTTACAGAAAAAAGGATATGAACAAATCAAATCCCTAAAAAATTGGAACACCTCAATACAAAGTTTTTTTCTGTGGGCAAAGTTATAGGACCTTAAATGAAAAAATTGTCTTTTTTTTAATGGGCACCCACGTAAGTATCAGTCTAATTTTTGCAAGCAACAACTACAAAAGACCAATCTAGATTGACATATTCACTCATGTAAGGATAGGCTAGGCAAAGAGACGGGATTCCCAGTCTAGTTTTTCCAAACTTTGAAATTCCCAATACCGAACAATGAGTTTTTAGATAATGTCAAAACCGAAGCTACAGTCATCTTATATCGCACGACAGAAGACATCAAGGCCATCATTTTCCCAAAATTTTCGCAAAATTTTTTATTTGAAAACAAAAAACCGGGAAAATATTATAAAAATGTTAATCTAGCCATGGAAACGGATAATTGTGTCTGGCTAGTATGAAATGACCTATTGTGTCCGGCTCCTATGAAAGGTACAATTAATTCCTTCAAGCTTATTATTCCCGACAATTATTTCCTTATTCCCGTCAAACTCCTAAAAAAGGCTTGATGAGTTAGGGATGCGCGCACTCACTTACCTTACACATGATTCCGAGAAGTACTCTTGATAAAGAATTCATATAGAGGCTTTTTTGCCTGCTCCAGTGATTCAAACATAGTAGAACAGCCAACACGGGCCTATTCCAACAGTTCAAAGTTGACAGTAGAAAGAGTGAGTTGAAAGTTGGCGGTGTTCAACTTTGACTTCCTCTTTTCAATTTCTACCCAAGTAAAGTAGATACGGTTGGGTAGCGAAAATTTCAATTTTGGTCTTATCAAACGACACTCTACACGATTTTACGTCAGAATAAATAAATTGTTTTAGATTTTGACTGAAATTTTATTCTCCAGGACATCCAGCTGGATGTCAACCTACCTAAAGGTATCCACCATGATTATGAGTAGTTAACCAGTAAGATTTCACGCTTTGATTGATTTACGAATCCTCTGACAACTAGTGAAAGAAGCCCTAGCCAATGCTATAATATTTTACAGATGATGCTGCATTTAAGCCTTTTGTGTATTACAGAAGCTGGCTAAATTTTTATGACTGTTTGCAGCAAACCGGGAAAGAGTCATTGCAAAAGTGGCTGGATCGTAGCACTGAGAATGGCGGCAGGCAAGGCAGTTGATGTAATTGAAGGTGCTGTTTGACTGATGCCGTGCCACCAACTCTTGATCCAATTATTTTGCAGAAACAGGTGAAGACAGCAGTTGACAATTACCTAGCCAAGTTATGAACAAGTTGTAAAAATAAGGTAGTAGATGCAAACATTGTGCTTGATTGATCAGTGTTAATTGTCTCTCTTTATTTTTGAATTCAGGTGTACGCATTGCTTTAATATAAATAAAGACTGTGTTGATCTTGGCCTGAAACAGAAAAATGTAATTCTCACTCAATTCTCACTGAGAATGAAAAAGTAAGCAAGTGAGAGTGAGAGTGAGACTGAGATTGAAAATATTGGAGTGAGTGAGAGTGAGTGAGAACAAAATCGGAAAATTGAGTGTGAGAGTGAGAGTGAGTGAGCTCACTCTCACTCTCACTCACTGAGATTCTCACTTTGAGTGAGCTCACGCAAACACTGGTTGCAACCAGTCTGATCTTTTTGATCTGTATTTTCTGAAAAAGAAGACCCTCAGCTTTCTTTTGTTGTATAAGGTGTCATCTAAAATACAAACCTCACACAAAATAAAACTTTGCGCATTTTATAGAAAACTCAAGATCTTGAGTTCAAATTACGATTCCCTTTTAAAACTTGTTGGTTTTGTAATTCTCTTTTTCCTATTCTATAGAGAAGATCCAGAGCTATATTTCGGTATATGATCCTTAGCCAAAAAATACAAAATTTGACGTTTTTGATACAAGAAGGGAACACAAGTTCTGTACTCCAAATTGCTTTTCGCTCTCGAAAATTGCTCGATTTTGTCACGCTGTCTATTCTCTGACGTAAACTAGATCAAGAGCTAGATTTTGGTACATTACTCATCAGAGTGAGAATACGTATTTTTGCTATTTTCAATACGATTGAAGTTTCATATGAATTTTTTGACTTGTATTTGTCACAAATTCTGTACTTTCATCAGGCCTAAACTCAAACTTATTGAGGAAAAGTTGAAAATCTGATATTTATGATCTACGTCTACTTTTCGATTTCACGTCGAATGGGCTATGAATAAAAAATTTGCAAAAAATCTGAAAAATCGAAGGTATCCATGGGTGGTGTTGAAGTCGTGACTTTAAAGAAAATAGTCTATTTTGCTATGTAAAACAGCATTACCCACAGCGTCATGCAAACACGTCTAAAATCATTTTTACGCAAAAAAAAATTCGGTTAAAAATTTTCTAAAAATTTTTTGCCTTGGTCTCCCAAGCTTATTTTTTCGGAAAATTTTATTTATTTTTCCAAATTTCCCAAAAAGCATTCAATGCACTTTTGTGTTAAAAATAAGCTTTTCTGGTACTTGTTCGGGTGGGGGGGGGGGCCTGATATTTTTGACCAAATAATTTTTATTTCTGTTTTGAACAATAACAACTGAAAATCAAATATCGAGTTCACATTTGTAATCAAAGTTCAAGAAATAAGGAACTTGTGCTAGGAAAAAAGTGGCCGTTAGACCACAAGTGAAATTTTGTAAAGGGGCCCCCCAACCGAACAAGTGCCACTTTTTTAGCGAATATATAGAGGTCCACCTTGAAATTCTTCAGATTGTTGTACCCGGCCAACGGTTGGCCGCTTCGCGACCTTTTATCTAGACACGCGAACGCATACAGAGCCGGATGTCATATGATCTAGCGTATTTCCTCTAATCAAAGCCCATGCTCCAATTAGCGCCCATGTTCTAGCTAACGCCCATGTTCTAATGGGCGCCCAAGACAACCACTTACCCCTACCACCCTCCCCCCGTTACCCCACGCAAAAAAAAATGTTTCATCATAGTTCTTCGATTTTATGGACTGCTCAAAAAAAGACAATTAATGGAGTCAGTTCGGCGCGTATTCAACTTTTTTTTGGTACTTGTGCTGTTTAAGGCCCCCCTTATTTTTTTGTATTTTGATTGCAAAAAAGTGATTTTGTCGCTCGCTTAACTTTGTGAATCCAGAAACCAGAATTTGGAACGTCCCGTGAATTATTTGTGAATTATAAATAAGGGAGCCTTAAACAGCACAAGTACCCTTTTTTAATGTGTTTTCAAACACCCTATATCGACCTAAACTCACCTCATTATTTTCGAATTCTGGTCAATGTCGCGAGCGGACACGGCCACCAGCTCGTGAATTGGAAAAAGGGGAATGGAGGGGATATTCGATCCCACTCCCTTTGGATACGCAGGAAATCGCCTTAACCAATAGGCCACCAAACCCCAGGCTGGGAAAGTGAAGAATTTTGTAGACATCACTTGCGTCGAAGACGCAACATCAATAAAAATTGAGCTTTTGGGCCACCTAAAAATGTACCCATTTTGACCATTTTTGAAGGGATCTTAGGCTGTAATTGAGGTGGAAAGGGACTAAAAAGTGGCCACTTCCAGTAATAATATGTGAGTTTTTTTCCTATCCAACTACCAATTGGATGTGTTGATCATCGAAAGTAGTAAAACTTTCTTAATTATTTGTTTGACCAATTCGGTGGGATCAAAATGGTCTAGTCGGCACTTGTGTCTGTCCCTTTGCCCTTCTTTTTTATTCCTAATTGATCCCTTGCCCGTTGAGTATGTTTGGTAAAGTCCTCCTATAGGTCAACTGATGAAGAGGAGGGTCAACTAAATGGCTGTCTTTGTGCTTTATACACCCATCTATCCATCCCAGTCGAGAGCACCATACTCCCTGCTTTGAGTATGTGTGATTATACTACTGCTCACATGGCGTCCTTTTTTGCTGGTCTTGCTGTGGTTAATGCTTTTTTGATTGCGCAATTAGGATAGATGTGCAAAACAACGCATTTGAGAAGATTAAACGCAGTGATTTGCTTTTTTGAGATGGTATTGTTGATAAAAAAACCAGGTGAAAAATAGTAAAAAAAATTATCCTATGCATTTTTACAAAAAAAAGAGTATGGTATTTTTTTTAATAAAGACGTGACTGGAGGCGGAACCAGGTGGGAGAACTCACAAAATAGACCTAGGGATTTTACTCGCAGCACGATCAGTAAATGTAGAAACAGACTTTATCAACGCTGGAGGAACAACAGCAAAAGACAAACTATTTGACTGAGATTCTAATGACTTCGGAGACTAGAGTAAACTGAGAATTCATCCACTAGCCTGGACGCTGGAAAGATGAGTTGTAGATCGTGGAGATAGTTACAATCAGGGTGGTATACTCGTCGATTACCTCAGCCATCAGCCGGCTGAGTTCTGGAAATTTTCCCCAGCCTCAGCCGTCAGCTGGGCCCAAATATTTAACTCAGCCATCAGCCTCAGCCGGCTGAAGTCAGCCGGCTGAGGATACCGTCCTGGAGGAGGAGGAGAATGGAGGAGGAGAGCACTGGATCGGAAAGCTGCATGAGATCCAGCGCTGCACTGGATGATTGATCACTTGGCTGAAGAAGAACCTTCAGACTGAGCTGGCACTGACTACAGCCATTTCTTCCTCCCCCCTTATTTAAGTAGCGTCAAATTTTTCATATTATTTTTTCTATATTTATACGGTATTTCCTTTAATAAGGCAGTTACCCAAAAGATACAAAATAGACCTGAAAAATATTTTTTGAATGTCGCTTTCGAGCCACATTTTGTTGACAACCCGGTATTGTGATGTAAAAAAACTTTTGCAGAATTAAAAGTTGCATTAACCCATTTCTGCCCGAATTAATTTTCAAAAAAATCGAGTTTTTTTATTTTTTCTAAAAATGTTCCTTGACCTTCTGAATGAACCATATCGTGCCTTTGCTCCACTTGAAGAACACTTGAGTATTGATGAGAGCATATGTCCGTATTTTGGGCGGCACTCAGCCAAACAGTTCATTCGCGGCAAGCCCATTCGGCTAGGGTTCAAATATTGGTGCTTGTGCACACCCTCGGGATACCTGATTTGCTTTTTTCCATATCAGGGTGCTAGTGAGGAAAGAGATGCTGTTCATAACGCCTGGCAGCTGTGGAGAAAAGCAAATCCGAAGACTCCTTACCTTGATTTTCGACGCTCTGTTGCCACGTCCTACTTGCATATGTACGCAAATTCGCCATCGCGTCCTGGACGAAAACCAGAGGGATATCAATATGACCAACTTGCACACTGGCCAGAGGTTACAACTGATCAAGGTTTCGCTGTGCAGTTTGCGACTGTCGGACAGACACACGGTGCAAAAAGTGTGATGTTGGACTGCATAGTAAATGCTTTGAAAAATATCATGTGAAGAAATAAAATGTCTTTGATGTTGCCACGTAAAATGAGTATTTCTCAAATTTTTATCAATAAAATGCATTTTCTGACATCATTTTTGTAATAAAACCGGATATTTTACACCTAGAAACTCTATTTTTCAATAAAAACAAAAATTTGGAAATTTGAAGATTTTTGGGTCCCAGGGGACCCAGCGGGCAGAAAAGGGTTAAGAACATTAATATCAGAATTTCTCAATTTCTTTAAAAAATGCCCTGAAAATTGAAATGTAAAAGAAAAAACAATTGGAAAAAGTTTGATCACTTTTCTATTGAACATCAATTTCAAGGCATTTTTCGAACAAATTTAGAAATTTTGTTATTGATGTTGCTAATCCAACCTTCAATTCTGCACAAGTTTGTCTGACAGTGCAACACCGGGTTGTCAACAAAATGTGGCACTAAAGCGACATTTAAAAAAAATAATAAGTACATTTTGTATCTTCAGGGGAGCCGCCTTACTGGAAACAATATGGTAATTATAACTTTTTCTTGTTTCACTATTTTTTACTTTTTTTTTACATTTTTGACCTTAAAAAGCATACCATGGTTTACGACGATTTTAGGCCATGACTTCATAAAGGAGTCCGGCCAAAGAATTATTAGGTTTTTCGGAAAGTCATGAGAAAAACCACGTGTTTCTTTTCGAAATTTTTTTTTCGTTGAAAAGATTCAGAATTTATTGGTTTACACATTTTATCATTTTTAGACAATAAAAATTTTTTGGTATAAAAATGTTGGAAAAATTTTTACCTTGGTCCCCCAAGCTGATTAAAAATAAATTTAAAAAATCAGCTTGGGGGACCAGGGTAAAAATTTTTTCAACATTTTTATGCCAAAAAATTTTTATTGTCTAAAAATGATTAAAATGTGTAAACAAATAATTTCTGAGTCTTTTGAACAAAAAAAAAATTCGAAAAAAAAATCACGTGGTATATCTTATGACTTTCCGAATCTCTATATAGTATTTGGGACGGGGAACGTCTGTCGCCAATTTGAGTACATGTTTGGTCACAAAGGAAAACTTTATTTGCATGTTTATACTCATTCGAAAGCTCTTTTAATGGCGAAGGACCTTTCGCAATCAAAAAAGTTGAGATTTTGCCCCTTGAAAGTGAAAAGTGGATTTATATTTGAATTTCAAAATACAATATAGTCGCCGGTATGCGCCTGCTGTCCCTAGTAACCTAATATTTAAATAGAAATTTCAGAGTTAAACATTTATTTTTGCATGATTTTTTTTCTAATAGAAGGCCAGTCTCCAATAGAAGGCCAGTCTCCAATAGAAGGCCAGTCTCCAATAGAAGGCCAGTCTCCAATAGAAGGCCAGTCTCCAATAGAAGGCCAGTCTCCAATAGAAGGCCAGTCTCCAATAGAAGGCCAGTCTCCAATAGAAGGCCAGTCTCCAATAGAAGGCCAGTCTCCAATAGAAGGCCAGTCTCCAATAGAAGGCCAGTCTCCAATAGAAGGCCAGTCTCCAATAGAAGTGGCTCCAAAATAGATAATATCGAAGAATTTTGCTGTATATAGGTATTATATGTTGTGTTCAAATAGTTGTTTGTTTTGTCGTGAATGCGTTGACCACGATGCATGCGTGCATTTATTGTGGAATTATGTTGCGCATTTATTTAGTCGTGCTATATTTGGAAGGCGGCTTTAATACTTGTGGTCGCTCATTATTTAGTTAGTAGTTGGTGTAAAATTATGCGTCTTTGTTTCAGTTGTAAAAGAATTATGGTCAGCTCAAGTGGCGAAAAATCTGACGGCAACCCAAGCGGTGTCATAGGCAATTATCAAGCGCAAGCGGTGAAAACTCTGATAGCAACCTGAGTGGTGGACAGTCTGATTGCGACTCTGTGTCAGAGGTTGAAAGCCAAGTGTCAAAGTCATTTCGTAAGCGGAAAGCTCATTCAATAAAAGCTTGAAGTTGTCGACTACGCTAAAAAATATTAAAAAATAGTTTGCCAAAGAAGGAGTTGAAAAATAGAAGGCCAGTCTCTATTAGGAGGCCACCCTCTGAGGGTGGTTGAAAAATAGAAGGCCAGTCTCTATTAGGAGGCCACCCTCTGAGGGTGGTTGAAAAATAGAAGGCCAGTCTCTATTAGGAGGCCACCCTCTGAGGGTGGTTGAAAAATAGAAGGCCAGTCTCTATTAGGAGGCCACCCTCTGAGGGTGGTTGAAAAATAGAAGGCCAGTCTCTATTAGAGGCCACCCTCTGAGGGTGGTTGAAAAATAGAAGGCCAGTCTCTATTAGAAGGCCACCCTCTGAGGGTGGTTGAAAATAGAAGGCCAGTCTCTATTAGGAGGCCACCCTCTGAGGGTGGTTGAAAAATAGAAGGCCAGTCTCTATTAGGAGGCCACCCTCTGAGGGTGGTTGAAAATAGAAGGCCAGTCTCTATTAGGAGGCCACCCTCTGAGGGTGGTTGAAAAATAGAAGGCCAGTCTCTATTAGGAGGCCACCCTCTGAGAGTGGTTGAAAAATAGAAGGCCAGTCTCTATTAGGAGGCCACCTTCTGAGGGTGGTTGAAAAATAGAAGGCCAGTCTCTCTGCCTCCTCCCAAAGGTGTGTTTTGACCACTTATTTTTGCTTTTCAGGTCCTAATTAGTCGAGAACATAGTTGCACCCCCGCCTGGCGGCTCCGCCGGCGGCCCGCATCCGCCGGCGGAGGCGGAAAATTCAGAAACTGCCGGCGCTGCCGCTAGGCGGCGGCGGCGGCACGAACGCAGGCAGAGGCGGCGGCGGCGAGGCGGTTTTGAGAAGGCGGCGGAGGCGGCAGCGGAGCGAAAAATGGCGGCGGAGGCGGAGCCGCCGGCGGAGTGATTCTCGCTTTAATTTTGTTGTTTTTCCATTCATTTATTTCAAAAAAAGACTAACTAATGAAATTTAATTGATTAAATGAATAAAAAAACAGATGAGATTTTCAAATTCACAGTCTTAAGATATCTTTTAACAAGCTTTCAACAAGCCGAAAGACACTAACAAAACCAATTCTTTTGAATAGTAAAACTTTACTTGCTTATAATGCTCATTTGATCAAAGTTTGACTTGTTTATATAAAATAAAAGTGCAGAAAATTAATATTTGAAATTTCGCTTTATTTTAAAAAATGGCTCAAAAACAATCTCGGCGCAGGCGGCGGCGGAGCGATTTAGCCGGCGGATACGTGTCCGCCGGCAGAGGCGGGGTATTTTAATAATGACGCAGCCAGGCGGCGGCGTCATTATTATTTTTCATTTACTTTAAAGTGGGGTTGCCAAGTTTGACCCAAAGTTGAATTGTTCCAACTTTGGTCAAAGTTGTATAAAATTTGGAGCGTAGCAAATTTAAAAAAAAATCAGTTTCAGAAGGAAAAAATGAAAATATCTTTATGCCTTAACAACTTTGCCAACCAAAAATGGCAACTTTAGCTTTAAGCTACCCACTCTAACCCTATTTTGAAGAAGGCGTGTCGTTAAATCGAGTACCCGCGGGTCTTTTCGGCAAAATTGTTGTCATTTACAAAAACGACAAGCAAAATCAGAATCCTTGCGATGTTTCGGACTAGACTTACCAAAGACAATCGGCAAAAGGTTTCAAAAATCGAGCTAACAAAAGTGTCGGACCCGAGGTGAGAACGAACTTTTCGGGGTGTCGTTAAATCGAGGGTTTACTGTAGAGTAGACATTTTGGTAGACATTTTAGGAGTGACTTTGCGGAAACTTTTTTTGGAAAAGTTGTCGATTTTTGAACAAAAGGGAGATCATAAATGGTCACCCGTTGCTCAAAAGATCATTAAATTAATGGTGAGTCCAGAGTTATCGGCTTTCCCATAAGTTCGTGGGTGTTCATACGTAACAGACCATATTTATGCATGGGTTGCAAATTGTTTGATAAATTGGAATTGGCACTCAATTAATTGCTGGGTTTGAAAATCGAAATTTTGACTACACAACTTACGATTTGAAACCCATCGGTTAATTAATAATCGTTTATTAATTAATCAACGGGTTTCAAATCGTAAATTGTGTAGTGACACAATTTCAAAATTTCGATTTTCAAACCCAGCAACAATTGAGTGCCAATTCTGATTTATCAAAAATTTTGCAACCCATACATTAATATTGTCTGTTACGTATAACCACCCACGAACTTATGGGCCAGCCCAATAGTTCAACAGCTGGCCTTGAAGCCATTGTTAAAAAGTATTAAGAAGTGAGCCTCCTACACTCCCAGCGGGCTGGGGCCACCTTCTTTGCTGCTTATGCATGAAATGAAGATCTAACAATCTACTTACAGCTTATTTATACATTTCAGTGATGAAATTTATCAGCAGCAATCCAGCAAATAAAGCGAGTATTAATAAAAAAAAACAAAGTTGAGTAGATGAATGTATACCCGGTGATGATCTAGTATTACATACACATAACCTAGGGCTACATCCACTAACTCCACTCCATAATAATAATAAAAAAACCGTAATAATAGAAGACTAGCAAAAAAATAGGCAGACCAGCAAATATAATAAACCAGACCACCGCAGACCAGGCCGTCCGAATGCCCAACTGAGTGAATGGCACTGCCCCATTCTCAAGAGCACTGACCTGTGCCCAACCCTTATCTGCTCAGAGGCTGAGATGGAGGCAAGGCACAGGTCAGTGATCCCCACCCACAGTTGTTGTTGTGCTTGTCCCACACAATTGTATATAGTGAAGGGGTGGAGGAGGAGGCCGACTGACCTCTATTCCCTGCTCCTCCCTTTGCACAGATTAGTGCAGGGGATGCTGCTTCCCTCTGCTACTAGTACCACCAAAAAACAGAGCGCCACCACAATTGTGTATGTGGGGGAGAAGGGATTGTGGGATAGAGAAGCAGACAAATGACCTTGAGCAGATGAGTACGTGTTTTTTGCAACCTTTAGGGCGGAGAATGTGGGGCAGCATGTGTCAGGCATGTAATTTAGTGTAGTGGCTACTGGAATGAGATAAAGATTTTGTTGAGATTGATGGTTTGAATTTGGCCAACAATCAGAATTTAGCAAAACCAAAATCTCGAAATCGAAACATCACATAGTAAAATGTAACGAGACCCAGATTATAAAAAAACGAAAGATTATGAATGGCATACCGAGATTTCAAACAGAAACTAAAACACCAGTATTCATGGATATTTACCGTATTATCTCTCATAAGACCCCACCTTCTAATAAGACCCCACCTCCGAAAAGGTGCTGAAAATAAGGCCTCATGTGGCCTTATTGGAGATAACTAGAATATGTTGTTGCCACAGATGTGGCAATTTGTAGACGCCGAGGACCTGCGTGGGAAACACGCATATTCAAAAAATAAGCCCTTAATAATGCTCTAATACATAATCTCTAATCCGCGCTCATCGAAACTTATTGAATTCTCATTTCAGCGACGTCAATGGTCTTATAAATAACAGCAGTACGAATATTCTGGTTCTACCGGAGAATCCGGTCCCATTTTTGCCTTGGTCCCCCTGTTGTTTTTTTCCTTGGTCCCCCCTTTTTGCCTTGGTCCCCTGTTGTTTTTGCGATAGGGTAGGTTTTAGACAATCCAAAACAATAACAGGGAAGCAGGGCAAAAAAGAAGGACCAAGGAAAAAAAACAACAGGGGGGACCAACGTAAAAATGGGACCGGATTCTCCGGTAGCACCAATATTCTTCACAAAATTTTAAATTCGTAGTTGTTTCTTAAGAAAGCTTAAAATTTCACTACTTGCAGTATGGGGTTTCAAAACTTTAGGTTCAAAAATCTTCATAGTGCGCTTTTTTGCGGGAAAAAGCACTAAGACCCCAAAATGTAGGACTACATTCACATCACAGTGTGTCAAAATATCAGGCTAAGTTCACAATGTAGAGGCAAAGTGGGCGCCTTTTAACTTTTAGATATATATTTTTTTTTTCAAATTTTCAAAGTTTTAGTACCAAATTGTAGCCCTGAATGTCAGCTACATTGTGGTACCAAAACTTATAAAAAAACAAAAAAATTGTAGATCTAAACTTTAAAAGGCGCTCACTCCGTGCTGAAAAACGTGTCAGAGTGAGTGCCTTTTAAAGTTTAGATCCACAAACTTTTCGTTTTTCTAGAAGTTTTGGTACCACAATGAAGCTGACATTCAGGGCTACAATTTGGTACTAATACTTTGAAAATTTGAAAAAAATATATATATAAAAATTAAAAGGTGCTCACTTTGCCTCTACATTGTGAACTTAGCCTAAAAGTCGCAAACTCGCTGTGGCATTCTGTTTTGTACGGAATGTGAAAAATTGTTGCCTTTTTTTTAATTTTCACTTTTATATGTTTTTTATTAAATGAAATTTACAATGGCTTATTTTAAACCACATTTCAAAAAAAATTCGAAATCGACCCCTAAATTTGGTCATTTTGACCCCTAAGGGGGTACCGCGTGGTTATAAAACCCGAAATTTCATGAAGACAAAATTTTGGTTCAAGCTATCTCAAATGCATTCAAATAGGCTTTAAAAGCAAAAAAGCACAAAAATTGACGATTGACTAGAGAATTTCTGAGTAACTAACCAAAGTCCAGTTAGAAAACAAAATTTCCGATAAAAAGTGTGACCCAAGTGTGATAATGTGACTTTTGAAAACATTGGTTTGCACGTTTTTGATTTTGACACACTGTGACACCTCTTGTTTGACACAACCATGTTCGACACTCATATTTGCCAATAAATTTTGCTGGAAAAATACTTTCGACCAGATGTTTTTTTGCATTCAGTTCCCAATAAGTGCTGAATTTGTAGACGATAGGACTATGCACGAGTGTTCACAAAATACAGCAAAATTTTGATTTCAGTCATTTTCTGTTGACTTAAAAGCAAAGTCTTAACCGAATGTCAAACAAATCAAAATTTTGCTGTATTTTTTTCAAAACTCGTGCATAGTCTTGGTGTCTACGGATTCGCCAGTAACTGGGGAACTGAATTCAAAGAATCTAGTCAAAAGTATTTTTCTAGCAAAAGTTATAGGCAAATATGAGTGTCAAACACGATTGTGTCGAACAAGAAGTGTGAACGTAGCCTAAAAAAATTCAAAATTTTTTTTCTAGAACTGTCTGTCTTTTGTTTTTGACTCAAATTTTGAGTGTGACGTAGTTTTTTTACCTCAAGTGGTGCAAAAAATAAAAAAATTGTCAAAAATGTCGACAAACATTATGGCACTCAAGAAGCTGTTATTACTGTTAAACAAATATTAAGCTCTCGCTGCTGATGGCTGCTAAGAAAATGGATGACAAGGAACATTGCTCAGAGTCGGATTGGAAGTGGAGTCGGATCTGCATGATATCCTTGATCTATTTCCTAGGCCAGAAGTACCGTAAAATTGTTTCCTATGTCTTTTATCAAATTATTCTAGAAAGTTGCTATCGCTCTCGCTTGCCTTTTAAATTCTCTGGTGCGCTGTGTCTATTTGGGGGGACTTTTACCGATATCGTAGCTTGTTGGTTGTGGTTCTCTCTTGGATGGAGCTATTTGCTTGTTTCGGTATCATTGCTGCGAGTGTTTAAGAACAAATTTTTATTTGAAAAATGCACGTTGTTTTTGACTCAAGAAGTGTTACCTTGAATGATTTTTGAATAGGATCAGGCTTTTGTCACTTAGAAGGAATTGCGCCACATCAAAGAAGATGGGGACGACAAAAGAGGAATGGTGTTGATGCAATCTTAAAAGTATTCATCGAATATTGCTACTTATTGCAAAGTCTGCGGGTAAAACAATTGGAAAAGAACTTAAAGGAGTAGCAAAAATTTTAATGATTTTAAATCTTTAATTTTGTAAATAATTAAACACGGCATATTTAATCAGACAATAAAAACTGTATGAAAAAAGATTTGTCTGCATCTCTAGCTTGATATTTACAAATTAGAAACTGTAATTATTTAACAACTTGTCATGATTTACTAGATTAAGCAAATAAAACTGTCCAAGAAGAAGTGGTATTTCAAAAACTATTTGTTTCATATTACTCCCCGTGAAATTCCCGCACTGGAGTAGGAGTGTAAGGTTGCGTGCCCTTTAAGTGAAGTCAAAGCCGCCAGTTTTTAAAATCTGGTGTTTTTCTTTAGTTTTCGACTGCCTTAAAATTGTGGTTTGATTTAGTTGCTGAACTTGTTTGTCTATGGAGGTGTTTTCCTGTGCTTGATTACATCGACTTTCGCGGATGATGAGAAGAAGAACAACATTCTGCAATATTTTGGCAAATTCTTTGGTGAGAAAAGAAATAAGACGGAAAATCCTTTGGATCTCTATAGTGTTTGGTTGAATTCGAAGCTCTTGTCTTACCATTTCTACTTCTCTTCTTTGTTGTGGTCACGAGTGCCTCTTCAAGTATGCAGAGAAAGATCGGAAGTTCAAATGTCATGAAGAGAAACTGATCTATGCCTGGTCCGATCACTACGAATCATCATTCAGCTTAAAATACTGTGTGGACATGTAAAGTATGTGTTGTTGTTAAAGTTGTGTACAATAAAAAACTGCCGTTTAATTATTTTTTCCGCTTTTTGTTGAAAAATTATTTTTATTAATATTCGGATCCAGCAACCTACTTTTTATCTAATTTTGATAGCGATGGTTTGTTAAGATGCTAGATTAATGACAATTTATTTTCTTTTATTAACGCCCTTCGCTGTACACTCTGTCGCAAACTTTTCATCACAATATTCCAAATCGTAAAATCAGTTCAAAGCTTTTAAAAAATCAGCAGTCCAGCCGAAAGGCTCTGCAACAATGCATCTTCAGACTTCAATACTTGAGCATTTGCCCGAGCCATTCCTTTTAAAGTATTTGCTCCAGAAATTTACCAAACCTACTTACAATCAAAGTTAACCGCCAACATTAAAATAATTTATTTGGCTGCAATTGGCTTATTCTCTGTCATCTGACACCCCAGTAACCGTTGCCTTCGATCATCCGCCAGCTAAGCCGAGCTTCTGGGGTAACGTATAACCGAGGTTACTGCATATCCGGAAAAATAAATAGATTGATAATGACTGTTTTTATAATTTTTTAAATTTCCCACATAACTTTATTGCCACTAGTCTTTACAAATTTTGAAATATGATGTAATCATGGCTTTTCAAGCTTCTTCTTCAGCTTTTTGGTTGTGTTTGTACGGTGCAGTGGATGGAGTAGCGTAAAAACCGCTACGCAAAAACGGCTACAGCAAAAACAGCTACAGCAAAAACAGCTACGGTAAAAACAGCTACAGTAAAACAGCTACGGTAAAATTAGCTACGTAAAAACCGCTACGCAAAAACAGCTATAGCAAAACAGCTACACAAAAACAGGATGGGGTTTAAACAAAATTAAAAAGGTTTATCTAAGGGCTGCCTGCTCGCATCTGAGCAAGAAGATGCGACACCTCTTCATCCTTTTTTAGCCGGAGCACAAATTGACTGGAGAGGCACATTATTCCTTGAGAAACGTTTATTGAATTCATAATGCCAGCCCTCGATTGCATTATTAGTCCTTTGAGCGTCATTGATCACATTATCACATCAAAAATTATTTCGCACAGAAGTGAATATCGGAGATTTTTTAATAGTGGCAATTTGAATACTGTAGCTGTTTTTACTGTAGCTGTTTTTGCTGTAGCTGTTTTCGTGTAGCTGTTTTTACGTAGCGGTTTTTAGTGTAGCTGTTTTTACGTAGCGGTTTTTACTGGACACGCAGTGGATTCGTAAGAGGATTTAACACAGCAAAAAAGGCTATTTTTCTAGAGGTCACGAGTTCGACACCACCTCTGGTCACCATCGATTTTTCATATTTCTTGCAATTTTTTTTATTATTGGCCCATTTCACGTAAAATAGAAAAGTAGATACAGGTTATAAATATCAGATTTTCAACTTTTCCTATAAAAATTTGAGTACAGATAGGCAGAAAGTGCAGACTTCAGGTCAAATATAAGGCAAAAGTTACATTAAAAAGGTTTTCCAAAACTAAAAAACTGAAAAAATTGTTGCTAAGCCATTTATCAACTCTTCTGCGTCTTCCACGCCATAAAGACTGCTACCACCAGTTCCTGGAGGTGCTTGTTTGACATTTTCAATCCATTGTTGAGGAATAGCATCAGCTCCAAAATAAGCTCCAAGCAAACTAGCAGCTATACAACCATTAGTGTCCGTGTCTCCACCCCTGCTGATCACTTCTTCTAGACCAGTGGGAAAGTCGTCGGCGTGGAGCAGTTGGTAAAAAGCACCTTGTAACGCTACTCCAAAGTATCCCATGCACTTTTGATCACCTTTAATGGTGGAGCCGTCAGGTAAAAGCACTGGAGATGGCTTTTTCTGAGCTTCTTGCAAGATTTTGTAGACAAGGGGATGGTTTGCATGCTCCAGGGCTTCTTGATACACTTCCTGTGGAACCAAGATTATGAAAGAAAAAATGTGAGAGTGGTTGCTTATATTAGACTTACCACCTTACTTTTGCCTTTGATCAAAGATGCTAAAGCCGCCACATATACAAAGACGGCATTCAAGACAATAGGGTTGCAGTGTGTCAACTTGCAGTTTTCCTCGGCTAGCATTCGCAGCCTAAATTAATGAGCGTCTTTACTGGAAAAAGTACTCCGCCCAAAATTTTAAATAGAATATAAGAAGTTTGACGCTACTGCCATGTACTTACTGCCAAAACCACCCGAAGCACGGATTTAGGGTACTTAGATACTGGTTCGGAGCAGTGGCAACCAGACATTTTCTACTATTAGTAGAATTTGAAGCGCGACAATTTCTACTAATAGTAGAAAATGTCTGGTTGCCGGAGCAGTTTACTATGGTTTAGGGTGGTTCAAGGTGGTTGAGAATGCTTCACGGTTGAATTCTGAGCGATTTAGCCTATCTGACTATAATTATGATTCACTCAATTGATTCACCCCTATAGTAAACCCCCACAAAACCAATTATCAGAAGCTTCTGACCACTCCGGGGTGGAATTCTGAACAATCCAAGTCATTTTATGTCTAGGAATCTTGAATTTCCAGGAAGGAAACAGAGTTTTCTGCGCGTATAAATAAGGCTAAGTTCACAATGTAGAGGCAAAGTGAGCGCCTTTTAATTATTAGATATATATTTTTTTCAAATTTTCAAAGTTTTAGTACCAAAATGTAGCCCTGAATGTCAGCTACATTGTGGTACCAAAACTTCTAGAAAAACGAAAAGTTTGTAGATTTAAACTTTAAAAGGCGCTCACTCCGTGTTGAAAAACGTGTCAGAGTGAGCGCCTTTTAAAGTTTAGATCTACAATTTTTTTGTTTTTTTATAAGTTTTGGTACCACAATGTAGCTGACATTCACGGCTACAATTTGGTACTAAAACTTTGAAAAATTGA
>JAMRYI010001665.1:0-15774 GCA_029231635.1 Ditylenchus weischeri | reverse complement strand
AGCAAATGAGTCTTGGCATCCCAAAGCTTCTTGCCTAACTGACTACTTGTGAAGAAGTTGTCGGTGATAATTGGCTTCCAGATTGAAGAAAGCTGCGGAAAGATTGAGTACAACCTGAAATAGTCTCATTGCAAGGGATCATAAAACTAAAAACGGATCTCTCAAGATTGGTCTCGGTTTGAAATCTTGCTTGCCCAAGTAAACGTCGGCATTTGATAGATACATAGTTGCGGGATCAACCAGACAGAAGATGATTCAAATTTGCTTAGCGTATAAACATTGAATGCACCGGTTCGACGGTATATTGTTCAGTAATAAATCAAATCATGTAATCAAGCAATTAAACAATAACGATTGACTGCAGTAAACAGCACTTTTCCGGGAGTTGTACTAAACGTTATAGTCTATGTTTACACTCATTTTGTAGCTCAGTGAGTGGGCTACAACATAGCGTTAAAATTTTTTAAAAATATGCGTTTCCTGAAAAGTGAGAGCCATTTTAGTGCCAATCTACGTTTTCGCCAAACCTGACTTTGGTGGATAAATTGCGATTTCTTCCAATTTTGAAAATAGTATCATTGATGTTTGTGCGTTGCAAAGCCCTGTGTATGCCCAACATTTTGACATATTATTTGTCTGGATGAACCAAACATTTAGGTGAGAACCATGCAAAAGAAGCAAACAAATTGATGACATGAGACGGCTGTTTGCTCGCAATTTTCAAATGCCTTTTTGGCGATGATGTTGTTGGTGCGGACGGAAAACTAAAAACAACATCGTGCTGGGCGTTAAATTCTGTATCAGTAGAGGCAATTACTACGCGTGACAAGCCGAGTGTTAATATTTAATTAACTAAAATACCTGAAATCTTGTTTTTAAGTAATAAACATAAGTTAAAACGAGAATCCTGAAGATTAAGACCAGCAGGTTCTGTACAAAAAAAATAATGCTGAATCTTTCTATCGCAGTGGAATTTTAGTACGGCAATTTTTCGCCGAAAACCACATTTTTTAAAAATACCGTATTTTCTCTATTAGAAGGGCAGACTCTAATAGATGGGCACCCCCTCATTTTTTGACTAAGATTTTAGAGTTAAGGCTATTTTTGATTGACAATTTCGCGATTTTTTAAGGGTTGAAAAATAGACGCGCATGCCCTTCTAATAAAAAAATGCGGTAACTGAAATTGTTAAAAGGGGATATATTGGGTTGAACCATAAGTAATGTCTTTTTTTTAATGGTTTTTATGTAACCTGTTATGATCATTTTCTGATACGTCATACACTATTTGATAGTTCTTTTCTTGGCCTTCCTAATGAGCCATCATTTGTTTATTAATGATAAAAATAGAGGTATAAGTGCTCAAAAGAAATGAGGCTTCACTAATGGGCACTTTAGGGGTACATATTCATCGCTTTAACTGGTCAAAAGTTTGATTCAGAAATTGGCACTTAAACAACATCTTTAACAACAAAAGCTACAAGGCCTATTTACAATATTTGAAAATATGGGTGAGGTTTTTTGAAAAAAATTTTTGAAAAATGGACCAAATTGAAAACTTGGATTTTGGTCATTTATAATGAAATTTTTTTTTTTCAAAAGAACCGAAAACATCATTGATACATTTTTAAGCTTGCTCAAAAAATTTATTTAATAAAATAGCGAATAAGTTAAAAAATGTAAATGATGCAAGCTAGAAAACTTGTGTCTAGTTCTACAATTTGTGAAAAGGTTATGCTTCTTCAATAAATCGAAGTGCAAAAACCCTTAAATGAAAAATTTCATTTTAGAAAAATGTCAATCTCAGCAGTTTTGATGTAGACAAAAAAGTTATAGGAAAAGGCGCCTATGGTAATGTGTTTCGAGTAAGACATAAAATTAGTAAGAAGGTCTACAATGAAGTCAATGAGTTTGGCAAAACCAAAAAAAGACGGAATATTTACGGAAGACGATCGCATGCATGCAAGTGCTCCATGTTTTTTCAAATATGTTTTTTTTTTCAGATAACTCCAGATTTATTTATGAAAGAAGTCGAAATGCATTCAAGTTCTCAGTCTCCATTTGTAATTCGACTGCATTACTTTTTCCAAGTATTGTTTCGAAACAATTTTTAATGTGAAAATTTAACATATTTTTAAGGAATTGGACGTGGGTTATATGGTGTGTGATTTTGTTGGATATGGTGATTTACGAAAATTTTCTAAATTCCGTAAAAAAATGACAAAAGAAGAACTTCAATTTTATGCAGCAAACATGGTAGTAGCGTTACAGTATTTGCATGCCCGTCAAATTATTCATTGGGACCTTAAGCCAGATAATTTTGCTTGGAGATAATGGATATCTGTTGGTATGTCTTTTTTGGTAAAAAAAATTTTAATCAAATAAGTTACAAAAATTATACTTAAGGCAGGGACAGTAATCTTCTTTTATTTTGATATTTGTCCGTTTTTTTAATTGACCTCAAAAATCGAGGAAAAGAATCGAGTTTTTTTAACATTGCCTGCAACGCAGTTTATTGTGGGGTTACTGATATATTATCGACATAATACAGTTAACTCTCAGCCAGTGGCAATCTTGAAACCGCACCCGTGGGGTGCTTAACTCAAGAAATACGAACTGTGAGACCAGCTCGCCTAAATAAAGAATTTCAATCTATCGCGGTGGATTTTTGGCTAAACTACACCATGTGTGTTTTACCCAAAAACCGGTTTTAGGCACTTTTAAGGCAATTATAGGCCCTTAGAACGATATAAAACATGTTTTAATGGGGAAAGACATTTTGATAAAAATGCCAAATTTAACTTTTTTCCTTGAGGGACCAAGGTAAACCACCGAAAAAGGAACGTGGATACTGCCGAAACCCCGAAAAGATAGGATTTGAACACAGTTTTGTTGAGTAGGGCCTACCGCATGAAGAAACTCTGGTAATCATGCTTTTTTCACGCATTCAGGGTCATTTTCGAGTGATTTATGTCTAAGGTATGTGGGTGTGCGCATCTCAACTCCAAGCCCCCTGCGCCCCGAAGGGGCTCAGCGATAGCTATCGATTAAAAAAGATTGTAAGAAAATGATTATCCGGGGCTGAGTTATAAAAAATAGCACTGACAGATGGCAAATACTGTATAAAGATTATTTCTTCTGTGTTCTCTTTAACAAAATTCTATCTTAGTTAACAGATTTTGGACTAGCTCAAACAATTAAAGATGCACCTACATGTGAAAAAGGTTTTGGAACAAAAAAATACGCAGCACCGGAACTTTATGTTACCTGCAGCCAAAAGGTAACTTTTATTGATATTTTTTGGGCAAGCTAAAGATTGGACCATTTCGAATTGTTTCAATTCAAATTGAGCCAAAATAAAATTTGCGCTAATTTAAATTAGGCCTTTATTTTGACTGACGTTTGGCCACGTGTGTACCGTATTTTCTTTATTAAATCCCCGGGGAGTTATCATTCAACCCTCCTGGGAGGGAGGGGGAATTGAGTTATAAGAGATTGGGGAGTTAATGGAGAGGGGGGATTATTTTTCAAAGGAAATTTTCTTTTGTCCTGAAACGAGAATTTTTTTACTGTCTTGTTGTTTTTCGATGTGTTGTTTTACAAAGAATTCACAAAAATAATCAATCAGAAGGCACCGGTTTTTGAGGTCGTCTTAGGTCGTCGGGGCATAAAAAGATCTTGCAAATGGAGTTATCATCAAATTGTTCAAAGTTTAGTTTTTTCGGTACATGAAATTTTTAGCTGACAATTTTCCGCCGCTGTAATTTGAGTTTCTGTTTTTAAATCTAGCTTCGTCTACACTTCATTTTTTTTCAACTATAAATCCTTACACACAGAACCTTTATAGACACTCCCTTTGCAGAACCCTTATAAAGTGTAGATAAAAAATATAAATCATCATACAACATAAATCGGAGCATTTCTCATCGACATTTAAAATTTTCTCCAGATGATCAATTGACCAGGCCAGGTAAATAACCTATCCGACCAGACACAAACAGTAAAGAGTCATTTTAACCTCTTACATTTTTCTATGAAGTTAAGCCGCTGATTTTTTGAGGTTTGAGAAACATGTTTGAGTCCGTCCTGCGCCTAAGCACAAATCAAAAATTGGTAATGCTTCCACCTTCAAGTGAATATTTACTTGAACCTTTCTGACTAGTGAAGCATAATATCTTTGTTACTATGAACCATATAGTACTGGCTTGCTTAATAGGTTATCAATCGAACAAAACCATTTTTAGAATAGTCAAACCGTACTTAGGGTACCATTTATGGAAGTATTATCATGAAAAAAGAAATTGCAGAAGAAATACTAATAACCCTTGAAGTGTTTATTTCATTTTGTAAAACAGTCTGTTTCAGTTATTGTTTGATTAACTAAAATATTAACCTAACAACTGTGAAAAATTTTAACCCAAACAAGGTGTAGCAAAAAATGACCTTTTAAGGGGGAGTTATTAGAGAGGGGGGATTTAAAAGAGAAAATACGGTACCTTAATATCTTCTATAAAGTACCTGAATTGTTGGTTGCAACATAAGGATTTGATTTTCTATGTGGGGTATATGTTATTCAGTGAAATGTCCCTTTTCTGCAGTAAAAATAGTGGCCTAATTTGGTTTTGGCACAATTTGAAATGACCCAATCTTTGGCGTGCCTTTTTTTCAACATATTTTTTTGTAGAATCAAGAACCAAAATTTTACTATTCAATAGACTGGTGGTCCATAGGAGTTATTATTTTAGAACTATCGACTAAAAGTAGTCCAGTTTATAATAGTACTTTTCGACTAAATGATTACACAGCCGCAGACGATAAGGTACTATTATAGATATACTTTACGGGATGGCCCAATTTCTGTCACCCTAAACTATGTCCATGGCACGGTGAGAATTCCACGGGAGACAATCCGCAGCGGATATTTCCGCGGAATTTCAATTTTCAATGTCCCTGCTAGGCAAAACCAAATTCTGACTACGGATTCGAATTGAGCACGGTGGATTCCACATTCACCTTTGTCAAATTTTAACTTATCGACTAATTTCAATTTCCTCTCGGGACAAAAAACATTTAAAAAAATTCAGTATCTTAAATTTGACTTCGAGTTTAAAGGGACATGCTCGCCGCCGATGGGAATATTTTGAAAGGCGGGTACCAGGTCAAGTCAAAAAAGAATTATTTTAAAATGCAAATTTGTTGAGTACCCCTTTGTGATAAGTACTGAAAACCATTATATCGGTGGCTCAGTGGTGAAGAGGTGGTGGAGTGTGAAGGTTGGTCGTCGGTTCGATTCCGACTGTATGCATAATTTTTCTTCGACTTTCACAAAATCGCGTTATTTTAATTCTCGTTTGAATTTTACTGGTACCCGCCTTTTAAAATATTCCCATCGGCAACGAGCATGCCTTTAAGTAAGGGAATTTTTTAAATTCAAAATTTTGAATTTTATTTCTCTCAATATGACTTACAAATATTTTTCTGCGTGATTCTTACAATTGCTTACTTGTTAGATGCGTATCTACCAACTTCAAGTATTCATGTGACTTTCATTCGCTCAACCATGCCACCCGATTACTTTATAATCTGATCATGGATAGGATGGATAGGATTAAGATTAACGATTATCTTTAATCTAATCGTCCGAATTTCGCAGCTCGCATAGGATTAGAAATTATCTTGAATTTCGGATAATTTTTAATCCTATTATCCGGAAAGAGGATAATTTTTAATCTTGCAGGAATAATGATGTTTTTTGTTTTCAGTGTGTTCAAACAACAAATTAAAACTTTTATATATCTTTTACGGTCTATTTTTTTTAATATTATGTTGTTGCTATGGGTTTGACTTTTTAAATTAAATCTTATGTTGTCATTTCTTTAATTAATTACTGTCGTCATGCATGTTAGAGAGATCCAACTCATCGTTTAGAGTGGTAGAGCGACTGAGAGCTTGGTCCAAGAGCTGTCCATACTTTTTCTGATTTCGAATTTGCAGAGCCAGCAATTCTTTTTTGAGATAAGTAGAGGTCTTTCGCCATAATAGAATGCGTGCTGTCCCAATTGCATTCCATGAAGTCATGACCGAAACTCCACTTGCAATTTCACCACCACTAGGAATTCTATCCGTGTTGACTTTCATCCATGTTCTGGCTTCCGCCTGACTCTGGAAATTTTCCAAAAACAGACCAAATACTGCTGGATATCATCCCTATGAAGATCGTGATGAATGGCCAAAAGAAGTCATGTGATGAATAGCGAAGATATAACAGGCTGTTTTTATCAATAGTTTGTAATTTTTACTTTAATTTGTCAATTTTTAAAGAATTTGAAACACTATAACGAGTCAACTTTTTAAGTCAGCTTCCAAATTTATAACAGATTGTCAGCTCTCCAGCATTTTTTTAATATAATGTCAAAAACACGATTTTCGCTTGGTCCCCCTGTAGTTTGGGCCTTGCCCATTCAGAAGCCATAAACAAACCAGGACCCAAACCACGTGGGGGACCAAGCAAAAATCGTATTTTTGACATTATATGCTAAAAAAATTGCTAGAGCGAGCTGAGCAGATCTACGTTTATAGAATTTGAAAAAAACGACTTAGAAAAAAGTTATGACTGTTTGAAGTGTTCCAAAATTCTTGGGACACCATGTATTATTGAAAATAAATAGGTGTTACTTGCAAAAAATACAACAATATAAAATTATTCTATTATCCGGATAATAGGATTAAAAATTATTCGAGATTAAAGATAATCTTTAATCTTAATCCTATCCATCCTGCAAAATTCTGCTCCTGATATCCGTGCTCCACTGATCTTACCCCCTTACTCCAGATTGCAAAAATCTGATTGAAAAAAAGTTAAGGTCATAGTTAAGGGGGACAAAAAATTAAGCCAACCTGTATGAAAATACAGTTTAAAGTGTATTTTAAGAATGAGTTAGAACTTCCACATGATATGGATGACGATACTAAAGCTATTATTAAAGAGTTGTTAAACCGTGATACACAAAAAAGGCTTGGAGCAAATGGTGTAAATGAAGTAATGAACCATCCATTTTTTAAAAATACAGACTGGCTCAAAATGAAAGACAAAAAGGTCGAATAAAAGAGATTTGTGTTTTAAAACTTTTAAAATTTTAGATACAAGCTCCATTTGTGATCCAGTACACAGAGGAGGGAAAAGCTGGCCCTGTTTACCAGTGGGAATGAAAAGCCAACTTAAAGTACCATGAAACTTGATAAGCATAATAATTTTCGAAATTTGAATTCGCGCGGGACCAACCTAATTTGGTCATAAATATTTTCGAATTATTTTTTGTTTGCACTGAAAATTGTTGCAAAATTTTGAATTATCCCACTAGTCGAGCCCAACGTTGCTTGATAATACCAGATCGGACGAGTTGGGCTACTTCCGTTGCTCTACAGCTTTTTATTTGCAAAGCTGTGTTTTGTATTGACTAATAAATAAAATAAAATTATTTTAATTACACACAAAAAAAGTGGTCCTCGTGTGGTCTCGTCAGGGTGGTCCCGTGCGAATTCAAATTTTGCAAATTGCTGTGCTTATCAAGTTTCATGGGTTTCAAGCGTGAAAACACTAAATTTTAATGTGTGGAAAAATATTGATTAATAAATAAATGTTTTTTTGAATTACTTAAAATTAGGTCAGATACTTATTTTTAGATACCATCTGCATCAGACGATCATTTTTTATAATTATTTTTTCAAGTATATTATGTACACTTTTAATATATTTTCGAACATTATGCGTAGTTGATTTACTATTTAAAAATTAAATAAAATTCAATGTGCTAACTAAAAATTGTCTGCTTAGCATCGGCTGTGTATCATTGCGAATTTTTTAACTGATGAAAGCAGGACATTGGGCACCTCTTCACTCCAGGGATTACTTTCATTTTTAGAGCTGGTAGCGAATTTGTGTAGATCACTTGCCCAAAGCTGCGACTCTTTACCGTACAAGTAGACTTCAACGCAGCCTAAAATCAGGCTTTAATTTCAAACTCTAAAACTAAATGTTTACCAGTAAAATCTCCTGAGAAAAGACCAAAAAAACTGGATTCTGGCCACAACGTTGTGTTTCCTTGAATAGTGCCATTGCAAGTAAGCTGGAACTGAGTATGGATAAATCCTCCTGCTCTCAAATTCGTTTTCCTTTGTCCTTTGATTATAATGCTGAATTTTAATAAAGTGAATTTTTTGAAATCAAAATGTTTATCAACCAATTGTCTGTCGATTTGCGGTCAAATATTGGAAAAGCTGTGGTTGTTGACAAAGGGATTGTGTTTATTGGTCTCTCCGGGCGGTTGTGCTTTTCGAACTTTTCCATATCATTTTTATTAGAAGTGAGATCATCAAGCCCTATCTTTTTTGGTAGAGAACGAAGAGCTAAAAAACAAATAAATATTTGTTTGTAAAATTAAATTGTCACTGATATAGTAGGCGATTCCTCCAAGAAAGACAAAAATGGCGAAAGACCAGGTTGCAACAACGCACCTAGTAAAAAACCAGTATGAAAACCAAAATATATTTAGTTTACCATTTGGGGCAGCCAAAACACATAGCTTTCAGAAATCTGAGATTAAAAAGTGTAAATATAATATTATTTTATACGTAATATATAACAGTAGAAAAACATTTGTGATGCTTACAAAATAACCATAATTTAGTCATCCCTAATTTTTGTGATCAGTCAACCAACAACCAATCTAAAAACATAAGAGGATGGCATAAAAAGTTGTAGCACACAAAGCTATGCAGTCTTTGCTTTTTTTAACAGAATAAACAAATTTACATTGTCTGACCAATGCAACAAGCAAAATTGTGCATCTTCTGAAAGATCGATTGATTAAAAAAACATTGCCGTCTTATAAATTTGTTTCGCTTGAAAATGTAAATTTTAAAATTAGTGTCTAAGACGAATATTGATAGAATGTTAATTATTATTCTTGTATTACTTTTTAATTTTACATCTGCAAATTAGCTTGCAAGTCTAAAATAGAACCTTGCAATTTGTCATACCATAGTACTGTTCTAGATAAAAACTTCAACTAGACTTGCATTTTTCCATGTTTTTTGATGCGCTGAATCCGAAAATCATGCGTATGGTCATCCCTTGGATCGACCACAACAATTTCAATTTTTGGATGCCTTGGTCCCCCAAGATGATTTCTTAGCTCTTCAGAACTTTGATGATTTCTTTAGCTCCTTGGGGACCAAGGCATCCGAAAATAAAATTTTTGTGGTTGATCCAATGGATGCCTATACGCATGATTTTCGCATTCAGCTCATCGGAAAACATGGAAAAATTCTAAAATCATATAGAAATTTGAGGGGTTTACATTTCACAGTTCGGACGGTTCGCTTGTAAGTGTAGTCTTTTATTTTCGTTAGATTTCTGACTTTTTGTTTGAACTATAAATAAGTCGAAAAAGACTGGAGATTTTATGCCTGAGCTTTATCTCTGTTTATGTGGATAATAAAAATTTTATACAAATTACTCAAGCCTCAAAATTCAAACAGTTTTATAAAATTGTTCAATGAAAATTTTGTTTTTGTGTTTAAATTCACATGGGCTGAAAAAGAAATATTAGATGACAATTCAATTGCGCTAACTATGGAACTGCAAGTAGTGTCTTTTTGAAAAGAGTCCATTAAGAGATTTTTTGCCGATTCTTGTAGATCACTCCTAGAGATGGAAAGAGGGATGCGGGCGGGATAACGGGACGGGATTTTCGTCCAAAATTAAAACGGGAACGGGATTTCAAATTCGAAAAAAACGGGATCCCGCTCAAATTTTTATTAAATCGTTAATTGTACACATAACAGTGGCTCCTCATCTCTAAAAGCACGTTTTTATTGGCCTTTTCTCACATACATTGAAGAACATGATTTCAATAACAATAATTCAATAGCGGCAGGGCTGTTCAAAAATATTAGCATTTCGGCCTTCTCCGATTTCAGATTGCTCTTTTGATAATCATACACATCCCTGGCAACGGAGAAGACTTGTTCACTCGGCTGACTTGTAGCTGGAGCAGAAAGGAATTGACGAGCAAGCTTAGCTAGTATCGGATAGGCTGCTTTGTTTGCCTAGATTCATACCGAAAATATTAATAGCACCTAAACACAGAAGTTTCCTTCCAGAACAATAAAGGATCATTATCTGAATCGATGCACTTTATCTTGTTATAAGCATTCAAGAAGATTGATTCAATTAAGCGTGTATTGTTCCGCATACCCCTCAGATTCTCTTGGTCGCACACTGCTAGAATGAACTTGAACGGTTGCCAATCAACAATCGAAAATGGTAGATTTTCACAAGCTACCAAATGCATGACCCTCGTGTCGAGTTATGATAGCTCGCCTGAATTCGTAAAGCTAAGATCATCAAATAAAAACCTAGGCCATAAATAAAGTACCCTTTGGCAAGATCTTGACAAACTTTTCCAACGAGTTCTTCTGAGACGCTTCCTTCTCACGGAGATGATTGAGTTTAGCGGCATTCTCATCATGTTTGGTCCTTAGTGCTCCGATCCGCGATCTTGATCTTGTTTTTACAGACGCAACATTCCGCTTAGAACGCTGAGGTCTTTGAGTAAAGGCCAATATTCCATATTGCGCTCATCTATAAATAGTCGTTAGTAGATTAGATAAAAAAGAGGAAGCCATAAACATAGTGAAAGAAGAATGATCGAAGAAGCGAAATTTCTGCAAAAAATTAGAATTCACGAAATTTTTCTCTCAAAATTGCCTACTTTTTAGGAGAACATTTTCCTGAAAATGACTAACGGGATTGGGCGAAAAACGGGACCGGGATTTTCGTGCATGAGCGGGCGGGATAACGGGACGGATTTTGGACCAAAATCAGGGTGGGCGGGACGGCATCCCGTACGGGATCCCGTCCCGTTTCCATCTATAATCACTCCCGAAGTTATATAACAAAGTAATTCCAGATTCCCTGACAAAATTAGGCAGAAAAGGCCACCCGAAGTTTCGGAAAAACCATGATACGGATATCATGGTTTTTAGCCGACTTTTGAATTGCCCTTGTTTTATATATTTTTTGAGCATGTTTTTGCATAGTATATCTCTGCTCATAAGTACTTTGAAAAGCCCATCACTGCTTTTTAAAACGTCAGAAAAGGCCGATACATGAATGTGGTGGGAAATTCAAAATTGCTTACCTGTTTCGCCCAATTGTTTCCGCCTAAAATCGAGCCAACACGGTTACATCTTTAATTTTTTGTGGTAGTAACAGATAAAATTTATAGATTTAATTGATTAGCTAAGTTACAGTGAAACCCAACAATTTTGGGTCAACAAGTCAACATGTAGGTACCACAAAAATTTAAAAATGTAACTGTGTTGGCTACAACGATTTTTGGCGGAAACAATTTGGGCGGAAACAGGGTAGAGCCCAAAAATTGACTGCTTTTTCTTAGGAATTCGAATATTTTTTGAATTTAATTTCTGATGAGATGATATTTTTACTTTTTATGATAGCATAAATGAAAGCTCAGCATTGTGGCTACAAAATGGTATATAGAACATAAAATGTTTAAAAGTTGTACTAGGACTGGCTATTTTCGCTCAATATTTTACTTTTGGTAAGTGCAGTCGATGTTTAGGTAGTGTCAAACAACATTACAACTTTGAGTATTTTTGGCTAAACTTTTGGCTAAAGATTGATAAAATTTCAGAATCGTTTACTGGTGGTTTAACTACCAATGCTGATATTTGTTGATTGTTATAATAGTTTCTAATACCCCGTCTACGCAGAGCAAGTCAAAGTCAAGGTCAAAGTTTTTTGTGTGTACGCACAGAAAGTTGACTTGTAAGTCAACCTGCCAGTCAACTTTGACTTTGTCTTTGACCTTGACTTTGACTGGCGTTTCAAAAAAGTTTGAAACAGAAAGTCAAAGTCAAAGTTTTTTCGGAATTTTTTGTGTCTTATTTTTGATCTTCTTTGATGAGTGGTGCATTGTGCTGCTACATACATTCATCGCTGCAGTAAAGGCGTTTTTATTCACAAATTGGGCTTATCTCTTCTATGTTTAGAAATCATGGCCGATCTGACTGATGACAAGAGCAGATTAAGGAGAAGTCGAAAGAGGAAAGTTGATCGACGCTGTGTACCTTGAGCCGAGCTTCTAAGTGATCAAGCCTCGAGTATATTGTTTTTGATTGATGACCTTGACTTTGACTTCCTGTGCGTACACATCACATGACTTTGACTTTCACCATGACTTTAACCGTGACTTTGACTTTGACCTTGACTTTGACTTCCTGTGCGAACACACCCCATGACTTTGACTTTGGCTTTGACCTTGACTTTGACTTGCTCTGCGTACACGTAGTGTAAGATAGTTCGTAAAGAAAAATTATGGTTTTTGCCAACAATTTTTGAAATTAACCCGGTAAAGTCTTAGTTTCCTTGTGGTACAGTCGAGTCTCTCCATAGTGGTGTCACCCTGTGGAGCAACCGAGCCAACCAACTCCACTAATAAGAAGCCAAACATCGCCGGGCTATCTGACAGTGTTCTATGGAGAAGGTGACCACTATATAGAAACTTTTTATTATGGGTTTATAAAAAGTTTAGCCATGACCAAACGGACCGACCACTATGGAGGGGGTGACCTTTGTGGTGGGGGTCACTATGGAGAGACTCGACTGTATTTGGAAACATAAAAAATAATCTAAAATATAAAATACCTCTTTGAAAAATCAATTTATAATGTGAGATTTTTCAGATAAAAAAATATTTTACGGGAAAGCGGGCTTTAATGCACAGCATAGTTTGTAATAAGTTTTGAAATTAATAGGACAGGCAGAATCTATGCACAGTTATTCTAGGTTGTGTGTAAAATACCCAAAACATGTTTAAGTACTTTTACAGCCCAGTTGTCATTGTTTAAACATTTTTTCACTGTGTGTGTTTTACAGGAAAAAGAATGTATTAGATGTATTTTTCAAAAGAAACTTCATTGTGAAAATCAATAAAACTTTTGACAGTAAGTTTTTACCAGTATTTTATTAATTGATTTCTGCAAGGCTTTGAAATTCATAAGCAAAAAGCGTGTCTCTAATTTTATTTATTACTTCAGAAAGCTGATCTGGGTAAGCAGTAGATATGTTTTTAAGTGAAGCCACGACAAATTGTCCTAAAAATTGAGTTACTTTCAAAAATAAGGATACAGTCAACCTTTTATGAACGTCCCCCTTCTTTAAACGGACCCATGAGGCTTAGTCCCGCATACTTTATAAGTATTAAAATTGGCATCTATAAACATCTATATACGGGATCCCTCTACCAACTGGGCCTTAAAGCTACGTCCCTTCAGGGGCGTATTTACTACAGGGTTCGTCAAAAAAAAATCACCCGTTTTCGAAAAATTTGCGTAGGTAGCTTCTTGCCCCATTGATTTTCCAGGAAAATCGATGATAGTTATGAAGCTATACAAGAGCTTTTTGACTAGAATTAGAAAAAAATTTGGTTATAAAAACCATCACTTTTCACTACAGGGTGTCACTACCCCAATAAAAAATCCCTAAACTTTAACGGTGCCGTTAGGCCACTTCTTTGCCCATGATATATTCTATTTTAGCCATGATAATTTTTTAGAGAAAAGTATAGGACTTTGTAATAAGTCGTTAGCAGGACTGTGTGGTTCGACACTTCGATGGGTTTCAAGTTTTCTATTTATAAAAATTTAAGCGAAATTTTTAAATAGGTTGCAGAATAGAAATTTAAATGAATAAATGCAACGAAATTGTTTGATGGGTTTCAAAATCTATATTTTTCTTCTGGTATATGAACTCTGAATCCCATCAAAGTGTCAAACCACACAGTCCTCTTAATGCAAGACTTATTAAACAACCCAACACATCGAACCCGTCACCCGTGAGGACCAACTTGAGGTGACGGGTTAGCCAGGGGGACGGGTTATCGATAAGAATCGTTTATTCGAGCAACTAACAATCCAATCACCCAAATCAGACGCTAAACAGTAGGGAAGAAGTCCTTGATCCTACTTTGCTTCTGCGACTTCCTTTGCTCTTGATAAAAGACCTCATCCAAGGGGCGTGGCGTGTTACTGGAGTGTGACGGGTTAGCCAGGTTTGACTGTATATTAACATTTCATGCATGAAAAAGATATGGCTAGACTACACAATCTTGAAAACGCCCCAAATCAACTTTTAAGTTTTTTTATGTTTTAAGGCTCGAAATGTATAAAAACATGTTTTTAGGGCTACCGGACATGTCGACTATTTTTCAATGAAATTCGGGCAAAAACAACCAAATTTCATTAAAAATACTTGACAATGTCGCGCGACAAATTCGATCAATAGTCGAAAATATCCGGTTGTCGTTTTTAGGACGTGGACGACTATTTTTCGAAAAAAAATTTTTGACTAAAAATCTGACTTTTTGCCTTGAGGGATCAAGGTAAACCACAAAAATAGGGTACGTGGATACCCCTAAAAACCCCTGAAGAAATGGAATTTGAACATAGTTTTGTTAACTGAGGCCTACCGCATGAAGAAACTCTGGTATGCATATATTTTTTATGCATCCAGAGTCACTTTCGAGTGGTTTGTTTCTAAGGCAGTGGCGCCCCCGAAGGGTTACTTACTTACCTTAGACATAATTCCAAGCAAGATTCTTGATCAAAAATGCATATAGAGGCTCTTTTTGCGCAACTCCAATGACCAAAACATGGTAGAAACTGCTAAAATAAGGTGCTTGCCTTGGCCTCGTTTTCAAGATCGTGTAGTCCTGCCAAAAATATTATTGATAACTTAACAGAACAAAAATTTGATCCTCGATTTCAAATTGCTGGATTTTCAATTTTTGTTAAAGGAATTTGTGGTGAAAACGCTCATTTATATTTTAGCGATGTTATAAAATCTTGGCACTTTTTTGTAGTGCAGAACAAGAGCTTCACAGAATAATTTTTGAAAATATAAATATTGATATGTAGCTTTTTTAAAAAAATCGAGAATAACCAAATGCCAATTTTTCCATGTTTTCGAATTTGAGTCATTTTTAAAAGGTGTTACTTTTTTTCACAAGGCCATATCTCAGCACTTAAATTTTTAAAAGTAATTCTATAAAACGCATTTGGTAGCTCTTTATCTGCGCTACAACATTGTGTTAAGATGTTGTTGCAAAGCTACGAAATTAACAAAACTTTTTATTAGTTATGTGATAAAAAAAAGCTTGTCTTAACTTTTTGAAAAGACTTCACAAGTGTTAGGAACTAAGCGCTGATTTTTATATAGAATCGATTTAGGTTATTATATCAGTGGAAAGACGAATAAAAATTCTACAAAATCATGTGTTTTGAATATTATTAAGAAATAAATTTTGATATAAAAAATTATCCCATAAACAGTTACTTCAACAAAAACTTAAAGTTCCGCAATTTGAAATCGAGGCTAAAGTTTTTGTTCTGTTAAGTTATCAATAATATTTCTTTTTTCAGATATGAAATGTTATTATACTATTCATTAGAGAATTTTCAAGGCTACAAACTAACATATCATGCGCAAAAAAAACATAGTTAAAACTGGCCTAATGGCACTATCTAAGTTAAAGGATTTTTTTTATTGTGGCACCCTGTACAAGCAGAAACAAAAAAACCAGATGGCACCAAAAAGATCAGTTCAAAAATTCGAATTTTTTCCAAAAATAGGGCTGCTTTTTTGACTAACCTTGTAGTTGTTAAAAAAAATCACCAAATCTGCAAATTT
>JAMRYI010000725.1:0-80240 GCA_029231635.1 Ditylenchus weischeri | reverse complement strand
TGTTAATGGGCATCCCGAACGAAAAGGAAATTGAATTAGCAACCTTAAGGGCGAGTATCGACGAATATAAAGCTATCGGCCACGATGGCTTGAGAGCTAATTTGGCATGGTTTTTATCTAGTATAGCAGCAACTTGTACCGAGCTAGGTATCAAAATGACTATCCATCCAGACGATCCTCCTTATCCAATTTTGGGTTTACCTCGTATTGCTAGCACTAAAGAAGACTTTGTTGACATCTTGAGAAGAGTAGATCAACCTTTTAACGGGATCTGTTACTGTACGGGTTCTTTAGGCGCCAGCACCAAAAATGATTTGGTAGATATTTTTGAGACAGTGAAAGACCGTGTTTATTTTCTGCACTTACGCAATGTTACTAAAGATAAAGAAGGTAATTTCTATGAAGCAGACCATTTAGGTGGCGATGTAAACATGTACGAAGTGATGAAAGTTGTAGCTGCAGAAAATGCAAGGCGCAGTGAACCGATACCTTTTAGACCTGATCATGGTCATCAAATGCTAGACGACTTACACAAAGTTACCAACCCAGGTTACTCAGCCATAGGTCGTTTGCGAGGTTTAGCAGAGTTGCGAGGTTTAGAGCTGGGTATCACGGGAAATTATTAGTGAAAGAAATTTTAAACTTTTTTTAGAATATTCTGTAGAAATTATATCTTTGCACCACCATAAGGAAAACGGATAATATTCGTTGGAATTATAAGGGCCTCCATAGCTCAGCTGGATAGAGCACCGGTTTTCTAAACCGTAGGTCACAGGTTCGAATCCTGTTGGGGGTACTACCCAAAAGCCTTTAGCGCAATGCTAAAGGCTTTTTTGTTTTTAAGCTGGTTGATTAGTGGTTAGGGATCAGTGGCCAGGGATTGTTCATTGGGCATTAGGAATTAGTTGACAGGGGTTAGTAGTCATTAGTTCACTTGTTTATTAGGTTAACTGTCTAATTGGTTAATCGGTTAACTGAAAAATGCAAATTGTAAACTCACTATCAACTTGCCCAACCGTCAGCTAAAGCAAACGGTAATGAATAGCCTACTGCCAATTGGAAATTGATTGTTGTTCACTGGGTTAAAGGCCGATCTTTCGTACTTCACAATACTAGTGATCTTGCCCTAACCATCTTCCGTCCACATTTCCGTCATTGCGAGTGCCAGCCCCGATGTCCGGGGGGAGTGTAACGACTGCGGCAATCTCCAATTTCATTAGCACTGTCCTATCTCTAACCGTCTCCCGAAGCGAGTTCGGGACGTAATGCTGTAGTGAGACAATAAAATTAAAATAGCCTTGAGCATTTCAAGGCTATTTTAATTAAGCCATACGGATGCGTCTATAGTAAAGGACCAACAGCAATAGTGCTATTCCGCTTCCAACAAGCCACCAAAAAGAAGAGCCGATTTTGGCGAGGTCTTTCTTCTGCTCTTTGACCATTCGTTTTTCGGCTTGCTTATGAACTGCTCTATTCGATTGCTCTCGGTGTTGCTGTTCCAATTGTTGATGCTTACTGACTTGCTGTAGATTGCTGTACCAAATTAAGCTGTCTGCCGAACCTTGGAAACCATCTTTACTGATTACAAAATCGCCTTTGGGATAGAGCTTTAAGAAATTTGTCTGCTTCGCACTATCTACCCCTAAACTGTAGCTTTGGGTATCCTGCGTATTTGCTTGGAGAATTAGCGCTTCGGTGATATTCTCCGTATTTACTGCACTGCTCTCTGTTAGCTTTCGCTTAGCGGAACAGCCGAAGATCAATACCACCCATACATAAATAGCTATTTTCATTTTCTCCCTCCTTCCATATTTATCCAGTCTGCATAATACTTTATGGTTTTGATGTGTCTCATTTTACGGTACACGCCATCGCCTTCTCTACTCCCTTCGATATTGGTATTCCCTTCGATAGTGTAAAGCCAATTGTCTTTTTGCTTTTCCACAATTCCGGCATGGGCAATCCGTCCTTTATCTGGGAAATAGATACCGAAGACGGTTGCAGGTTTGCCCAGGGGCACCAAGCTCGCTTTTTTGGAAAGAGGCTTGGACTCCATGCCGTACGGGGCTGTTTAAAACCTGCCTGCCCAAATACCCAGCTCACAAAGGCGGCACACCAAGGTTCACCTTTTTTGTTTCCGGTATAAGCCAAATATTGCTCTACTTCGTAGCCATCGTTATTGCCACTAGCTTCCCTAACACCAATTTGGGATTTCGCTATTTCTAGTAGTTGGTTGGGGTTTAGTCGTTTGGTTTTTTGAGTGTTTGGTTGATTGGCTATTTGATTATTGATTATTTTATCACCTAACAAATCGCGATCAGTGCGCCGATGGCCGAGCAAAGCAATAATGCATAGCAGGCCAAATAGATTAAATATTGTTCCCATAGGTTTAATAAGTTAAAATGGTTAATGAGTTGATTAATGGCAGGCATTCCCATCTGCGCTAGTAGTAAACGGAAGATGTAATAGGTGCTAAACAAGGCTAAGAGCCAACAGCAGAAGGCTAATAGTATGACGTGGAGAATGCCAAAATCGACCAAGCCTATGGCTAGGTTGAATGCACTTAAGATATAGGGCATTTCTAGCCAAATGATGATGGTTAAGGAAAGGATGTGCCAAAATTTGATGGACATTGGTTTCCATTGGTTATTGAGGTAATAAATGATTGTTTTCATGATTTTTGGATTTAGTTTTTTTAAGTATATGGTTTTCATCTTCTTCTTTTCCATTGATGAAAAGAAGCAAAAATCTAGGCTGCTTAGCCTAGTTTTGCTACAGCTCGATTTAGGCTTCCATAGCACAAAATGAGCCGTTTCACTTCTCCATTTTGCTCGATTATGCTTAACTAATGATGATGCTGAAGCCAAATCGGCTTACACTGCACTATGCAAAGATGCCCTTTACGTGCTTAGTAAGAGTAGTTCTTCATCTTACTGTTCATTGCTTCGAAATGCAATAAAGCCGTTCCTCGTACTTAGTAATGGAACTAATTTTTTGAGGGTCTTCATTGCATTTACTTTGGATCATGTAGACGAATGAAAACCCTCTGTTTGCAATTGATTATTTAACTGGAAATGATGTTGTTAAAGGTTACTACATTTCCGGGGGTGTCTTTAGCAGTAACTTCGAGGTTGGTGCCGAGGACTGTAGGATTGGTTACTGTTGCGGTGTATTGCCAATCGAGGCCATTATCTAAAGGAACCGCAGCACCTTGCTCGATGACATCGTTATTTTCATCTAAAATCCTAACGTTTACAGATTGCAGTTTAAAATTGTCGATGATCCTGAATGCTAGGGTATCTCCTATTTGACCGCTGTATTCATCTGCCATTACCCTACGAAGTTCTGGAGCTTTCAAATAATCTGCAAAAGCGACATTGTAGGCCGACTGCCCAGGTTTCGCTTTGGCCTGGTACTCTTCTTTTAATACCGGATTGCTAATTGCCGATTTCGCATAGTAGGCTGCTTCGGTAAAGCGATATCTTACATCAATTTGAGAATCGGTCAAGGGTTTTTTAGATTGTTTTGGGCGACGGGCGACGATGGTTTTATCGCCTGCGATGTTACGGAACACTAGCATTTTTCCTATGGTGCCACTCACGCCTTTCATGACCACATTGTTTGTTGACTTTGCCATAATTTTAATTTTTAAAAGATTAATAATTCTGTTTAAAGCTTTTTCCGGAATGCTTTGTTGATCCAAATTTGACACTCAAAAACCTGATAAACAAATACTTGTTCGCTTTACAACCTATTTAATCACAGTTAGCTCTGTTAGTGCAAAAATTGCGCAGCATGTGCATTTGTTCGCTTTATTCGCATACACATAGCGTTTTCTAGTGTGGCGCTTGTGTGATTTATGTGCCATTGATGTGTGATTCATGTGTGGTTGTTGTGTTGTTGTTGTGGTGAGGTGGTGTGGTGGCGGTGTGGAGGTGGCTTTGTAAGGTTTTTGGTTCTGGTGCTCCTAAAACGTCATCCCGTACTCGATACAGCCGGTTGCAAATTTTCGGAAGGATCTTAGGCGACAATAGTTTTTTAGCCTCATCGGCGGCTGGCCTATTTCTTTTAGCTTGAACCAAAAGAAACAAAAGTTCAAGGCTACCGATGTTATCGGCACAGGTTGCATAAATCCCCTTGCATTAAGCTAACAACAGCTCTATTTCGCAAGAAAAAGGCATTTGCCATTGGGCTGCCCCCCGCACATGCTGCTTTCTTGCTCGGTAGTGATTAGCGATTGTTACTACAAAGCTTCTTGTTGCTTTCTGCGACAGCGATATGCTACGCCGTAGGTCGTTCTTCGCAATGTAAAAGCTTCCTTATACTATCCATTGCCTTACCGTTGGTTTGATGAGGTCATACGTTGGGCTTAAGAATGGTGGTAATAAGTTTGAAGCATTCGTACACGTCATTTCGACGTTTGGAGAAATCTAACGATATGCTGGTTGCCCTGAACAATTTTAAACAAAAAAGCCAATCTTTTATTAAGACTGGCTTTGGGTTATTACCAACAAGATTTGAGCACGAGTTCGAATTCGATACCTGTATACTCGGCGAATTCTTTGAGGCTTACGTATTGGTGGCTTTCTTTATTTAGTTTGTTTTTGATTTCGCGTAATAACTTTTGGGATGAGCGTATGCCTTTACCGGTAATGATGCTTATGTCTTTTGCATAAATGCACAATCTGTTTGTTTTCATAAGAAAAAAATTAGGGTAAACGTTAGATGTGCTGCAGCCCCATGCACATCATTAGATGATTTGTCGCTGATGCGACGGTTGATGATTTAATCAAATTTAAAGTCTTTTATCTGTAAACGCAAAGGTCTTTTTAGGTTATAAATGGTAAAAAAGCGAATAAAGCGAATTGAATAGTTTTAGCTCCACAGTTCCCTGTCGCCTATCCATTTCACGAATGCCTTTCCATTAGACTGGGAAACGATAGCCTGCTCTTCGGTGAGAAAAGTATTTAATGGAGCCTTAAATGTTATTTTATAACGACGTGAGGAAATTTCCTCTATCTTTTGAATTGTATCGATATGAATGATGCAAGTTGGGTTTATGGTAAAATATTCGCCCTTTGGCAATGCGCTAATGCTATCCCGTATGGAGGTAAGCCACTGCTCTGAAGTGGCATCCATATGTCTAGCTAAATAGCTTCGATGTCGCATCCTTACAATGAAAGCTATTTTTTTTGGCAACTGCTCTGCACCGTTATCAGCTGGCACAAATTCTTTTGCCGCCTGCATCCTGTAACGTTTCATGACTAAAAACAATTGAGACCATAAAAGTTTCATCACACGAATATTGTAATAGCTGTAGTAATAAGCATTTAAACAGATGATAAACGCCAATATTATTGGGAAATCTTGATTAAAATAACGCCAAATCCTTTGGGGCTCTTTGATCAGCAAAAAGAGAACCATTGCCAAGCCCGATGCTAACATGCTTACTGCCAATACTCCACCTATAAATTGATAAACACAGCGCTTTCGCCAGTTTACGGCATACGGAACTCGTCTATCTAGCATAACAGTGACCTTAAAAACCGAATAAACGATGATGAGGGCAATGATGAAACTACCAATTAATGAGATGGTATATCCGTTGACCAAGACCACTTCAAACAGCCCATATTCAGTGGTGTGACTGAGGATGTAATGTGCTGCGCACAATGAGATGATGATCCTTGCTGGAAAATCACGATAGGGCTTATTGATACCCTTAATGAGATTCAATATTCTTTCCATAGAGAGGTGAATTTGAATACAAGATAAAGAATTTAGTTGAGTGACTTGATTTTTGCATTGAACGCCTAGAGCAAAAGCATTTAAACACTAAAGTTTCAAGCTCCTAACAATGTGGTTTTGTTTTGGCCAATCGGGCTTTTTCTTTTGAGACATCAAAAGAAACAAAAATGTCCGACTCAAACTTTTCTATTAAAGTTAGCGCTTTGGCTAATTGGTGCTACCCGAAAAATTTGCAGGTCGGTTAAAAGTTGAACGTAGGAACAATACTGGGGCCTTGTTAGACACCTAGCATACAAGTTTTCATTAAACTCAACCATTGATCGTGATTAAATGAAAAGACTTTGGGAAATATGATGTTTTATACTGCGCTTATTTCCTTGGTTTTTCGTAAAATCCAAAAACCTGAGTGGTACATTTTTTTTGGCTGAGTGGTACCTATGTATGACTTAGTACAAAAACTTGTATGAGTTAGTACAAAGTTTTTGGGGATTATTTTAGGATGATTTGAATGGCTTTCAACTTTGCGTTTACATTAACCTAAATTTTTTATTTATGGAAAAATTTCCTTTTACAAGCGAAGGGGCAGCCGAGTTGGTTGCCGCTTTGTATGCACTACCTGATCTGGCACTGCAAGCGGAAGCTGCCGATGCTAATGCCGACTTTGCCGAATGGCTCTTGAAGCACTTCGCTTTTGAGCCTTCACAAGTTGTCTATCTTGGGAGCATGAGCGCTCCTCTTTTAAGTTTTATGGGTGCTCAAGTTGCGATGGCTATGCGACATCGTTTGCCTTTGACCCTTGTTAAACCGCTTACGAAGGCTGCAGCCTTGCGAGATAGCAAGCTGATTGAGACCAAGAGCAACATTGACACCGATGGAGATGGCAACGGTGGAGAGCATGCCAGTGGTTCGGTAAGCATAGAAATCAGCTATTAAATTTTAGAGAAGCAGGGTTGAACAGCCCTTTAACCCTGCTACTTATTGCTATGATGATTTATTGCCAGCTTTAAATTTTATTGAACAAAAACCAGTTTATAGTGGGCACTAGCATCATAACAGTCGTTTTGATTTTTTAAATATTTGAAGTAAATTAATTTTCTCTAAAAACGCTAATCATGAAAACATCACCCTTATTTGTAGAAAAATTACCCATTCCCAACCGGGAAGCAACTAAAACGGCATTATGGCAGGCTAAAAACTCCAAATGGAACCTATATAGCCCTCTTGTCATTTTTTTTATCGGTGCGTTTGCTACTCTTGCTTTAATTGCAAATGATCCTTACGGACATAAGGCTAGCTCTGCTTACCTTCCTTGGCTGGTGCTACTGACGACCTTTGGCGTTGTTGCGCTGCTACTGATCAAAAGTTTCAGAGATATCATACGGATAGAAAAGGATTTAGACGACAGCTATGAAGCTTACCAGCTAAACCCCATCCATCAGCAATACAGGTATGAGATGGGCGACTATTACGAATGCTTATACGAGCTGAAGCTCGTGCGCTTTGAAATGGCCCACCTCACTTCTTCTGCGAAGGAAAATCTCCAGTATCGCCAATGGATGGCCCATATTAACCCCGCTAACGCTAGCATGTTTTCTGCTGACTTTTGGAGTACCCCACATGGTCAAAGATTGGCCAAGCATGGCTTTTATCCGTTTTACGCTCACTACGAAGACACGCTGAGGCTTTCCGAATTTCACCCTGAATGGTTAAGCCTGGCAGAAATACGCACATTTTCAGCCATGCACCAGCAATTACGTACCACTTTCCAGTATCAATGCAATGCCGAGGAGCTGGCCAAAGAGGTCTTAGCCATTACCCATTCTCTTAATGAAGAAGAAGCATCATTGCTAAAAGAAATGGAAGAACGGCATGCCGATTTATTGGAAATGCGCAAACAACGCTACGCCGCCTACCTCAGTTTTCAAAGAAAATACTTGAAAACCACCAAAGCAATTGCCAAACAGCTGTCTTCATTTAAGTGGAAGGAATGCTGACATGCCCCAAGAACTACTTAAATTAAAACTCCAAAGTTTGGGCGCTTTGAGGCCCGAGGCTTGGGAGCGAATTGTGCAGTTGAGCCAGCAGCAACAGATTTCCGATGGTGGCAATTTCATCAGAAGAGAAGGAGCCTTGGCCTATGTGGCCAGCGGAATATTAAAAGAATACGATCAGCATGAACGCGAGATACCTGCCATTGTTAATTTTATTGGCGACAACAAATGTTTTGTTACCCGTAGGCACCATCAAAGCCATTATCTTCAGGCTTGTATGCCTTGTATCGTTTACAATTGGGATTTTGATGATTTGCAGCAAATTCATCGGGATTTTAATGAATTAAAGCATGTTTATGAGGCACTTTGTGCTGAATATGATGCGGGGGTATTGTTAAGGATGCGATTATTGGAAATGACGATACCGGAGCGTATAATCGAGTTTAAGTCGTTATACTCAGATATACTTCCTTATCTTAAAAGGAAAGACATTGCTAATTATCTCCATATTAGTTATACGTATTTTTTATCGATCTGGTAAAAGCGATACTATTTTATTCTTTATCCTTCTTTTCCATTGATGAAAAGAAGCAAAAATCTAGGCTGCTTGTACTGTGTTGTGCTCACTCATGAAAACTGCTATTGCGACAGCTGAACCGTGTGAATGTTTCTGCTATTTCATCGTCAATGCTCCACTTCTGCACCTGTCTTGGAACTGGTATTTGAATGTTAAAGCTTACGTTTTAATGGTGACCACTTCCATATTACAAAATGCCAGTCATCGCACTTAGCAGTAACGTTGCTTTTTGGAAAAAAATGAAATAACGAAAAGCTACGAAATCTTAGCTTTTTTCATCTGATTTCAGAGGTTTAGCGGATTGATTTCCTGCCGAACTTTATCTCAACGCAGCGAACCATTTTAGCCTTAGCTTAAAAGCCTTTACCTGTACCGATCCAATGACAAATGATTTTCGCGGTTGTGTAAACGCCTGTTAGCCTATACCAAAGCTGCGCTAATATTTTTTAAACCTTAACTTTTTCGGCTGTTTTTTCAAAAGCAATAAAGCAGTCAAACTATGCGCAATATTAAAAGTTTAATTTTTGGCCTAGCAGCGCTGGTAGTAGCGTTCGGCCTAGTATTTAGCATGAGTGCTTTTAAAAACCACCACAGCAATGAGCCACAGGCAAAACGAGCTGGGCATTTTTACAAGTACATTGGCCCCGATTATTCGGAAACAGAAATTCGTGATTATACCAATTACGAAAGAAGCGAAAACACTTGTGAAGACGGCGAAAACCTTTGCGGTGTATTCTTACCTTCCGATCCTTCGGGCACCGATCAGCCTGTACAATCTGAGTTAGATGCTGTAGCGAATAACCTTTGGATTTCACAGGACACCGGTAATTCGGTAGATGCAGAAAATATTCTTATGAAAGAATAATTTCTAAAAGGCAGGGCATTAAACCCTGCCTTTTTTATGGATTTTGTGGCATCCCGGTCCTGTTGATGACGTCTGCACTGATCTGCAAAGTATAACGTTCACTATCGTACTTCAATTCATGAGCTACGCCATTTATCGTTCTGTTAAGGCTTACCCTATACCTCGCTTCCTTGTTTAAGCGCCTTAAATCAGCCCACCTTAAAGTTCTAAATACCAATTCTTTCCTACGTTCCTTTAAAACCAAATCTAAAGCTTCTTGAGCATCCAAGGCGGTAACTGCGGTGTAAGTTCCCGTTTTAAAACGCTTTACCAATAAGGTATTTAGATCGGCCAATGCCAGATCCTTCTTGCCATCCCTTGCGTAAGCTTCTGCCCTGATCAGGTACATTTCATCTATAGCTATGCCCGTAAACATGGCTGCCGTGCTTAAACCCGTATAATTTCCTTTAAAGGCCTTGCTCCCATCGGTATTAGCTCTAAAAAAGACCACCCTCCTCAAATCGTTAACGTGGTAAGATTGATAAAGCAGCTCATCTACCTTAGCTCTTGTCTGTGCCAATGCAGATGGTGCAGTTGTTCTGGTGTCATAAATCACCTCCTCATTAAATTGCTTGAAAGGAATAGTGGAGGTAGTGGATATGGCATTATAATCCATTAAAGTACTATTCAATTGTAGACAAGAATCTGCATACACTCCAGCTTCTCTATATTTCTGCATGATCAGATAGGTACGGGCAAGGGTTCCATAGGCCGCTGCCTTACTTGCCCTATGTTTGTAACTGGCATTTGGAAGTGCTGGCAACAAAGGGATCGCCTGTTTCAGGCTTTGAATAATCTGGTCATAGTTTTCTTTTACAGTTGCCCGCACCGATACGTCGTTTACTTCTGAGCTTTGGCGAATGGGAATTCCCAAGTCGCTAGTTGCTGTAGCTTCGTTATACACTGGCGCAAACAACTGTAGCAAGGCCAAATAGAAATAGCTCCTCAACAATAAGGCACCACCTTTGATTCGGTTCGCTTTTAAGGTTTCGGCCGTCGGATAATTGATTTTCGGCAAGGTTTCCAGTATTACATTAGAGACGTAGATGTTTTCGTAGGGAAAGTTCCAATCTGCGGGATTATCATCATATTTTTTCCATAGGTAGTAGTTTTGATGCAGTTCTGAACTAGAGGCCCAGCCCGCATCGTTGAGGTAGTAGTTGTCAGCATTGATTTCTGCAGCTTGGGGATACCTTGCATTCAGCTGCCCGTAATAGTCTAACATGCCGTCTAGATCACTCAATTTTTCTGGTGTTGCAATTTTCTTATCCGGCTTTACTTCGAGGTATTTCTCACAGCCCGCCAAAAGCATTAGCAGTACGCCCAATGCTATGATCGTTTTTCTATTTCTTAGGTATTTCATCATGTTAATAGTTAAATTTAAAACCTGCGGCAATAGCCGGTTTAGTACGTAGCCCATAAATTATATCGGGGTCAAGACCTACGTTATTGGCCTTCCACAACATTAGGTTAAGGTTATTGCCAAATACATAAAAGCGTAAAGACCTGAAGCTACCGCCTTTTTTCAGGGGAACATCATAGCTTAAAAAGACTTCGTCCAGCTTGACGTTATCTGCCCGTTCTACCGTGGCTTCGGAGTTGAGGTAGAATGAATCCCTTCTGGCATTGGCCGGATAAATCTGCGAAGGTACGTTGGTATGCAATTCATCACCTGGCTTTTGCCATCGCTGTTCATATTCCTCATAGCCTAATAACCTTTGATACAAATTGGTATAGCTTAGGGCGGGGCGTCTGAAATAGTAATCGAAGCGGTAACTGATGTTGATTGCCAACGAAAAGCCCTTATAGCTAAGGGTATTGCGCCAAGCGCCAAAGTAAGGAGGCAGAGCATTACCATGTATTACCTGTTGTTCTATAGGGTTTCTGGCCAAGGCAGTGTAATCCTTGCTTATTTCTCCATTTACATAGCCTCTAGGCGAACCATCTACAGGATCTAGCCCTGCCCATCTATTGCTCACCACCAAATATGGGTTGTAGCCAACGGCTGGATAGATTACCCGCCCGCTACTGGTAAAGCCCAATAAGGACGAAGGATTAAGGTTCTCTACCACCTTGTTGGTTACGTAACTGAACAACAAACCTGCATCCCATTTAAGGGCTCTATCCATTACCTTTAGGTTAAGGTTCGCGTCAACACCCTTACCCCTTAGCGAAGCCGAATTCTGCACCGAAGTGTTTACGCCCGTGGTAGGATCAAAACCTACGCTATTGAAAAGGTCAGTCGAATTTTTACTGAAATACTCTATACTCCCCGAAAGCCTATTTTGCTGCAAGCCAAAATCTATACCGAAGTTATAGGTTTCTACCTTTTCCCATCTCAAGTTAGGATTTGGTGGATCCATGATGTAAACGGATGGCAAATTCAAATTTCCTGTAGACGGACTATTGTACCTGATTTTGGCAAGTGCCGTAGCACTGGGGTTAATGTTACCGCTTAGGCCATAGGTGGCACGGAGGCTTAATTTAGGTAGCGCAGTTAGCTTATAAAACTTTTCTTTGTTGAGCTGCCAAGCCGCACCCACCGACCATAGGGGTTGCCATTTGTGGTTGGTAGCCACGCCGAAAATATTGGAGGCATCTTTGCGGGCACTGGCAGATACCGTGTAGCGATCTTTGAACGTATAGGCAGCATTGCCATAAAAGGATAGAAAACGATTAACGAACTGGTCGATATTCTGGTAATTGGGCACATAACTAGCGCCATTTAAATTCGCAAAAATTGGATAGGCATTGGCAAAATCCATCGGCAACAAGGCCAACTGGTCTTCATCATAACCATAGATATGGGCTACCGAAGCATTGGTCTCCAAATCTCTTACTTCACTGCCCAAAATAGCATTAAGCTGATGTTGCGCTCCCCAACGTTGGTCTATATCTAGCTGGGCCCTTAAAGAATGGGATTGCTTGGTCGTATTTTTTTTGCTGTAATATTCCAGATGCTGGCACGATATATTTAACCTGCCCATTGTTCAGTTGGGTAAACTTGTTCACCAGATCACGGGTGGCATAACTGTTGATGTTGTTGTGCTCACGGGTATCGCTCCACCATTGGTGGTACTGGTACTTCACACTGGCCCTTAGCCAAGCTGTAGCCTTATAATTTGCGCCAAAGTTTAAGAGCAAATCGGTAAGCGAGGTGCTCATGTCGTTATTATGGAGCTCATCTAAAGGGCGGTATTTCCAATCGAGCAGTTTGCCCTTACCTGCGGTATCGGTGAAGGCCTTCCGATAGTAAATATCTAGCGGCAGGGCATTACCCTCATCATCGGCCAATCTTGCATAAGGCAGGGTGCCTGCGGTTGAGCTTGGCAAGCCGCCATAAGCCAAAGGGCTATTGTAGGTGCTGTGCGATGTGGTGATGGTTACTCCGGTTTGTACTTCCCAATTTTTATGCAGCGACAGTGTATTGTCGTACCTGAGCGTAATGCGTTGGTTGGCATTACCTATAAGGTTCTCTTTGGCGTTATCATGCCCTGCCGAGAAAAAATGCTTGTTCTTTTCGGAACCTGCATTGATACTTAAGGCATATTGCTGCCTCAATGCCGCCTGATAAAGGTATTGCTGCATATCATTGCGCAGGTCATAAGACGCTAAACTTGCCATCTGGGCATCACCCTGTTGCTGACTTAGTTGGCCTAGGCGCACCTGATTCAAAATCTCCATTATCGGTGAGGTTGGCTGCCTAGCATCATTGGTCAATAAATAATCGTAAGCCCCTTTACCAAAGAGATCTCTTTCTACCGCAATAGCACTTGCTACCGAAAGCTGATTGGCCGAAAACAGGTTAGGCGCCTGCCTAAGACTGATATTGACATTTGCATTGACTGCCAAAGGTTGGTTAAATTTGCCTTTCTTACTGGTGAGCACAATTACCCCGTTGCCTGCCCTTGCCCCCCAAATGGAACTTGCCGCAGCATCTTTCAACACCGTAATACTCTCTATATCGTTTGGGTTGATGTTTTCGATATCGCCCTCATAAGGAAAGTTGTCCAAAACAATCAATGGGGAAGTTAGCGTGCCCTGCAAAGTGCTCAAGCCCCTGATCTGGATTTTCTTTTCACCGGCATTTCTTTGGTCTATCAGTACACTGCTACTTAAATTCGTTAGGCGATCTATGATGTTGGCGCCTACCCTTTGGTCTAACAGCTCTTGCCCCAACTGATGGAAAGAGCCTGTTGCCCGTTCTTTCGGCAAAGATTGGTAACCCGTACTTACTACCACTTCATTTAACTGCGCTACCTCTGTCCGCAACAACACATACAGCTTTTCTTTTAGGGGAAATATCAATATCGTATCTAAGGGTTGATAGCCTACATGGCGAAAATGGAGCGACTGCTTGCCCCTTAAGTTTGGTAAAGTAAAATTACCCTCATTATCGCTCTGGCTTGTTTGGTTTAGATCTGCGATGGTAATGCTTACATTTTGTAAGCCCTGTTGGTCCATAGCGGAAACTACCCTACCGATAGCCGTGGTTTGCGCCATCAGTTTGGAGCTTAAGCTCAGCACCAAACCTATCATGATTACATGCTTGATCATGGCTTGGCCTCCCTTTTTTGCTTACGTAGGCTATCTAGCTGTAGGTTTTGCTGATGCATGGCCTTTATTGGTGCCTCGCCTACAAAATCGCTATTGGTGATGGCCACTATCTTGCCTTCTCTACTTATCCATACGTAATGTGGCAAAAAGGTTGGCTTTAAAAGCTTACTGATTAAGGTATCTTCTACAATACTGGGCAAGCGGAAAGATTGACTATCCGAATTTAAACGTTTATAAACGGCATCAATCTGACTGATCTTATCTTTATTCCCTTTAGTGTTTACCAATAATACCTTGGCAATGTCTTGGTACTTTTCGCTAAGCGCTGCCACTTTTGGAAATCTATTGATGCAGTTGGTGCACCAACTCGCCCAGAAATCAATGATGAGGATGTGGCCTTTTAATGGTAATAAATTTTCTTCGTTTACTACACCGTTGCGATATACTTTGTGTTTGGTAGTCCAGAAAAAATTCGGGTAATCTATCCCCTACTTTTAAGGGCTTTGTTTCGCTTAATGGTGCTTGTGCTTTAGTGCTAAAATTTAGGCAAAGCATGGCCAGTACGATGAATATGGTTGTTTTCATAGTTGTGGTTTTGGTTAGTAATTAGGTTGTTATACCTTCTTCTTTTTTTTATTCTTCTTTTCCATTGATGAAAAGAAGCAAAAATCTAGGCTGCTTAGCCTAACTTGCTTTAGCTCAATTAGATTTTGATAGCACAAAATGAGCCGTTACACTTCTCCATTTTGCTTGTTCACTGCGTCATTAACATTAGTGATCACATCTAATTGGCTTCCGCTTCGCTATGCTAAAATGCCGGTCTTTCGTTCTTAGCAATTGATTTGTACTTGAAAGAAACCGCCGCCTGAATTATTATTAACCTAAATTTTTGAAAAAAGGGCGGCGGTTTGCACTACCTTCTCTCGCCCTTTTAGGGAGAGATGCCGAAAGCAGAGAGGGTAACTACACTGGTTGTTTTGGTTTGAGCGCATAAATGCGGTCGAAATTGTAAGTGTTGTGGTTCATATTGTTTGTTTTTTAAGTTTCCACTTTATGCCGTGGGGGCATCTTCATTTTTTTCATTAGAAATTGATGTTTTTAATGGTATTCAAGAATGCTACGCAGTTTGTCTTGATACAAAACGAAGCAAAAAATCAAGGCTACATTGCCTTCCTTGTACTAGCCTAGCAAAACTTTATTGGCGAAATTAGAATGCCCTGCCCCTCCTTATTCCATCCCACGGCTGCCTAATTTCTTGCATCTACTATATCATCGTACCTACACAAGTTTTGCTGACTATTACAGCGGAATCCAATACCGATGAAAAATCGGCACAGGTAAGGCCGATCCTTCGTGCTTAGCAATACCGATGCGAGATCGGTACAGGTTGTCAGTTCTTACTTGCTCTATCCATGTCCCCTTCCGCCCCGCATGTCATGTTGAGCCTGTCGAAACATCTCCGTGTTCATTTGCACTGCCCTTACCTCTTGCCGTCATCTCGATTGGAGCGTAGCGGAACAGAGAGATCTTTGAAATCTGGGTTAAAACAGCTCCCTCCATTAGGCTGGGCATAGGCCATTTACTTTGCTCCTCATCTTTCCGATATTATCGGAACAGGCTAACCGTAACTTGTACCGATCCATCGGTAGCCGAGGGATCTTTGAACTTTGCTTTTAGTGATATCCATCACTTTTTATTCATGTTGAAAAATAATTTTCGGCCATAGGCCAGCCTTTAGGGCATGTTTTACATGCCCTTACGAGAAACCGGATTTGCTTTTTAGGAAAAAATACCTACCTTGGAATTGCGATATATACCTACAGTTGTACTTTTTGGCCTGTAAGCTGAAAGGCTGGACAACCAAATAAGATATAAACCGATCTAAAGAATTGATTGCGCTCTCACGCAAATCCTCTTTTTTTATTGGCCTCTTTTTATTTGGAATTCTGGCAAATAGCTATGTAGGAGAACAGATTTTGTTCTTTAGAATAATGGATTGGGAATACCTATAGCCTACCTCCTTGAGGTTGCGGTATAGGACGAGGCTTAATTTTTTCGTTGGCATAACGGTTTAAAATTTGGTTATGTGCCGATGTGTACTCAAAAAGCAAGAGAAGAAAACCAAATTGGCGAGAAACCAATAAGGCGAACTCCGCTGCTTTTGCCAGTGGTACCGTCAAGAACCGCACAAACCTAAGTTTGTGTTCCACAAAAGACTGACGCAAAGTTCGCCCTATTGAATAAGTATGCGAAGATACAAATATTCAATAGAAAGCGAACCCACGACGCTCATGTGAAAGTTTGACGGTTTTCTGGCATGAGTGACATCGTAAAAAGCGAGGTATCCCCCACTATTATTGTCGCTATAATTAACTGATACGAATATAAGTATAATTTCTTTATCAACCAACATGTAGGTTGATTTATTTTAAAACAATGGAGAAAAAAATAATCTCTGCAATAGATTATCTACTAATAGAAGAAGTTAAAGCGATTAGGATAAGAATGGGTATTTCTAAAGCGCAGCTAAGTTCCAAATTAAAACTGGCTGAGAGCTTTGTTGGTAAGGTTGAAGATCTCAGCCAAAGAGACAAATACAGTGTTAGGCATCTTCCTCTTTTAGTTAAAGCCCTAAGCTTGGAGTCTATAGGAGAACTTTTTCCTACAGTACCAGAAGACAATATGGTTGAAATCACTTATGAAAAAGTACCAAAGATTAACAAGGACGGTAGCGAGAGCAAACAACTTGAAGAGAGGATAATTGAGATTAGGGAAATAAAATAGTCATTTAATTTTCAAGTTAAAGATGGCGGAATACTGCTCTAAATGCGCAAAAAAGTATGGATTACATTCAGAAGGAGAGCCTGAATTATGCGAAGGCTGTGGCCAACTTAGACAGAATAAAAGCAACAAGCTTTTGTGGATTATTTCGGTATTGGCTGGCTTAATTGCACTAAGATGGTTGGGGTGTTGAGTTTAGCACGATAATATGATATTACTATTTTTAGATAAATACTATGTAACTAACTCCGAAGAAGCTGTAACACTTTATAGCTTTGTAAAGGATTTTATATTTCCTTCTTTAACAATAATATTTACTGTATTAGGCTCAATAATTGTATTCAACTATAGCTTCAAGAGGGAAAAAAACTACAGTAAACTTTTAGAATCAAAGGAAGATGAAGTCATACTAAAAATTATAAAGCTGACTAACGATACAATTTTAGAAGGCCTCGAGAGTGCTATTGAAAGCGTAGAAAAAAATACAGCCAACCTCTGCTTTAAAAATTTTTCAGATTTCTATCAAACAAAATTTAATAAAGAACTCAACCTTTTTCTTTTAGAAATAGGTTTAAAAAAGATATTTATTCTTCACGTTGTTGAAAGAAATGTTGAAGAAGGATTATTTGTTAAGTATTGGAAGTCAATACATCAGTTAGAAAGTCATTTATCAACGATAGAAAATTATGATAAATATATTGCCAACGAATACAATAGACTAAACCGAGAGCTTAACGAAAACTTGCATAACATCTTAATCCAGACTTCGAACTATATTCATAAGCATTTCCCCCCTTTTGAAACCATTAAAATAAATGTTGATGATTTAGACAATAACCCGCAATTAAAGCTAGCCAGTATTCTTGTAAAGTTCTATGAGGATTTCCAAGAACTAGATTCAGAATTAGCAATGCAAGAAAAAGCAAATATCTTTTTAACAAATCTTAGTACAATCAAAAACCATCCAATAGCATCGAAAGCAATAAATTCCGCATATGCACAAGAAATAGTCTATGCGTTAAACATTATCGAAAATTTTAACGGTTTATTTATGGCAGGACGAGAGAGCTATAGTAATTATCTCACTGCGTTAAAAAATAGCAAGATAGACGTTAAAAATTATCAATTAGAAGCTTGCAGTAAAATATAATAACTAAAAAAACATAATAAATTATTAGAATCTAAAATAATCCTCGCTCTTAAATGATAAGAAATCAAACTGAATTCAACATTTTACCTGCTTATAATGGCGATTCTATATTAGTCAAAACGTACGCTGAAAATAATGTAGAATTTATACTTCTTGTAGATGGAGGGACGCCATCAACATTTGAATACTCTTTAAAAGCTAACTTAAAAGCAATAACCAAGATTGATCTCCTCGTATTGACCCATATTGACAGTGATCACATTGGTGGTCTAATTAATTTTTTTAAGAATAGTATAATTGAAAAAATAGAAATTGGAGAAATTTGGTATAATCTGTGTATTTCGGAGATACTATCCATCCCTGTACGTTCCAAACTGTTCAGTAGGCACTATGGATTTATAGTTTGACGCTTACCGCACAGATCCTCTAAGAGAACACGAGATTCTTGTTGCCGTTCTGTTCCCCCTTCATCTGTAATCCTGAAAGAAGCCTCCTTTTGCTTTGCAAAAGCCCTTACGAGCTACCAAAAGTACCCAATTGATAGTGGTCTTTAAAATATATGAGCTGTCCAAGTTTGATTTCCTTTTAAAGCTGTATTTACTCAACCAGAATCGATTTCGCTAATCAAACAAAGCCTTGTTCCAGAACACATTTGGATAGTCTTAAATCCGCTTAAAATCAGCCGATTGAACACTTTTCAGCGAAAATCGGTGCCATTTTGCGACGTTAGATGTGGCCAGTTTGCAAAAAAAGCAGTGGCCAGTTTTGGAATAATCTACAGCAATACTTTGAAAATGATTGTTTGTATGCTGTTAATGAGCGTGAGGTAATCATCAATCCTAAATGGATTAGCTATTTACAGCAACATAGTGGTATCTTAAAATCATTTTGCTATTGGCATTTGAGCTTATATTTACAAAAACATAACCCCAATGTACCAGATATCCCCAATAAACTGGTTAAACCTGCCCAACGTGGAAATTTAAGCAAGCAGCGTAAGGCTTTTTGGGATGTGGTGATAGACCAATCCCCTACTCTAACCTGTATCTACACCCAAACCAGTTTAACTAAAGGGAATTATGCGGTAGAGCACTTTATCCCCTACGCTTTTGTGTCACATGACTTGATTTGGAATTTAATTCCGGCTGATAAACGGTTTAACAGTAGCAAAAGTGACAAGCTCCCGCCCTTGGAAATCTACTTTGAGCCGTACTTTCAATTACAGAAAAAGGGCTTATATACTATCGACCAATTCGATAAAAAGAATAAGTTTCTGGAAGATTACCTTCCCTTCTTACCCGACTTAGCAGCACTCAAACAATTAAGCGAAGAGGGCTTGAGGGATAAGTTTAAGAATAATATACAGCCACTGGTTACCATTGCTGCTAATAATGGGTTTCAGTATTTAAATGTTTAATCTTCAATACTATTAAAACGCTATGCCTACTCACCCTTTCCCACCGCTCATCCCTAAAGGAGCTAAAAAACTACTAGTTGGCACACTTCCACCCGAAGGTGTTAACTTCTACTTTTCAAATAGCTCTAATACCCGTTTATGGGATTTACTAAAAACAATTCGGGATAAAACAGAAATTATATGCAAAGGGAGTAACAGCTTATCAGCTATTGATAAAGAAAATATTTTGAAGGATTTAGGCATCGGCATTACCGATATCATCTACGACTACGAACGTGAAGAGTTCCACTCAACAAAAGACAAGCATATTATACCTAAAAGCTACAAAGATCTTTTAGAATTAGCCTATGCTAATAATGTAAATGAATTGCTTTTCGTTTACCGAAACGCATTTAAATGGTTCTTACATTCTCTTGAAAAAATTGCACCAGTAAGGCTTAGGCAGCTAAAAAGGATTAAAGATCAAGAAACCCTTACTCAAATAAGCTACAAAGACAAAACGATTAAGTTAACGCTACTGCCTTCACCTCTAAACCGAGGCAGAAAAGGGGAAACTTTAGTTTTTAAAGTGGCACAGTACACTAAAAATATTCAGCAATTATAATAAATTCTAAAGTTATAGATTCCATGTTTAAATTATTAGCGCTTAAAATAAATGAGAATATATTATTTCAAAAGAAGCTATAAAAAATATTCTTTATAAATTTTCAAATGACATCCTATTTTTAGACAAGGATGAAAATGAATTGAGTGAGGTAAAAGATTACCGAAAAATTAGAATATTATTGCCCCCTTGCATAAAAGGCTATTTCAGCAAACAAATAGCAGAGCAGGTACGAACTTGACATCTACTAGTTGCCTAGCAAGCTAGGTTTTGTAAGGATAATTAATAGTGTGGCGTGAATACTACAGCCTTAAGATCCCAGACTATACCGAAGCAAGTTCGGCACAAGTCCGGGATGACGAAATTAGGAAGGTTGGTGGTGTTATAATGGCCCTGCGGTTTTAACCCGGGGCAAAATCGGAGGAATAAACTATTAATTTAACTTATTTAGTTCCTTCAGTTTTTCCTCGATAGGGCTAAAATAAACATCGTCGTCTATATTGGCACTGCTGGGTTGCGGGAAACGTTTAATGTTACCATCCTCATTTAGCTCGAAGCTACCTATATCTTTACCATCTAGGTTGATATGAAAGTGCCATCCGTTCTTTGTGACAATCACATGCGCTAATTTCTCTCTGATCAATACATCAACAATGATCTTCTCACCTACATCAGTTGGCGAACTAATGTTGATTGGAGTGTGTTGATCGGGATGGCTGCTGCTCTGCTCGGTTGTAATTACGGTACCGGTATAAGTATCGTCGCTTAAAGAATCTAAACCTTGTGTACCTGTATTGTCTAACCCATCTCGAGCAGCCGGTTGTCCAATAATTTTGTGAGTTGTATTATCCATAGTTTACGTTTTAGCTATCTGCTTAACAAACGAGTAGGAAATATGTTTAGTTAGGGATTGGGTTGTAGGCTGCGAGTTTTGGGTTGTGGGGGTTTCCCGATTTATCGGGGTTTCGCTTTGCAAGCTTGACATTTGGCCCTGCGGTTTTAACCTAAGGCTGATTTTGGAAGCGAACCTCTCTACCGAAGCAAGTTCGGCACATGCCTACATCCTCCGAAGAGCCTACTTCGATAACATCAGAAGGGACATTAAAGTGCATAAGATGACGAACGATGAGCGGTGATCGGGTATCGTAAAATACTACTGATGGTAGCGGTGATAACACCGACCATAGGTAAAAAAGGATAACGGCATTGGGAAAGGATAGCGTATTTCCCGACTTGTCGGGATTTACGTTGTAGAGCCCTTCGGGGTTTCGCATTGCAAGCTCGACATTTTTCTCTGCGGTTTTAACTTAGTACATTCCTATACATCGGAGGCCTTACTCGTTTATTTGGAGATTCAACATAAAAAACAGAAGAAGCTCTTCCCTTTGCTTCGTCTCTTAAAATACCTATTAATAGGTATTTTATATGTTAGGTATTTGAGTGATTTTTATTAGTTAGTTAGCGGGTTAAACACATTGCATCAATCACTATAAACACAGCATTTTCGTATTTCAACAAAATAAACAATCAGATGAAAAATCTCTTTTTAACAATTTTATTGGCTGCAACAGCAGCTATCTGTTTTGGTCAAACCAAAGGACAGGCAAAAAAACCGACAGTCCCTAAAGTTACGGCATCGAAATTTGGTGCATTAGCAATCGATAGAAGTAATGGTTTTTATTACGGATGGTCTTCTAATTATGCCAGCTTGGCAGAAGCCGAACAAAAGGCTATTGAAGAGTGTAAGAAAAAAGGAGGAAATTGTACGGTAGTGCTCTCCTATTCGGGAACAGGATGTGCCGCTTACAGAACCATTGATGGAAATGTAGGTACTGCATTTGGTTGGGGACTAGCGAAAACGAAAGAAGCGGCAGATGCCATTGCCACTAAAGAATGTCTGCAAAGAAGCAATGGTGCGAGCCCAACAAACTTCGTTTGGAGCTGTAATTCTGCTAACACTGGTGCGCTGAAAGAAATTTATAACGCCACTGAAGAAATAGATGCACCAGTTAAAATTGGAAATCAGATCTGGACTACAAGAAACTTAAACGTAAGCACCTTTAGAAATGGAGAGACTATTTTTTATGCTGCAAATCAAGCAGATTGGGAAAAGGTTAGTCGTGAAAAAATACCCGCTTATTGCTACCTTAACTTTGACAGCAAAAATGAAAAGAAATTCGGTAAACTTTACAACTTCTACGCAGTTAACGATAAAAGAGGATTAGCGCCCGCGGGTTGGCATGTACCTAGTAGAAATGAATTTTTAACCATGATCGCTGCGCTGGGAGGAGAAAAGGTTGCAGGCGTGAAAATGAGAGGCACCAAAGGTTGGGATGTAAAAGATTCTTATGCTTTTGCCCATGGCAATGGCAATAATTCGTCGGGATTAAATTTACTAACCAACGGCAGCGCAAGCGGCGATGAATATGGTGGTGGACAATCGTTCAAATACGGTGTTTGGCTTTCTTATTGGTGGAGCTCTACCTCAAAAGATAATACCTTTGCCTATTATTTAGATTTCAATAAATATAGCGAACCTCGAGTAACCGATTATAGTAAGACCACGGGCTGTGCTGTAAGATTGGTGATGAATTAACGAATAGCTAGGATCTTTTTTCCAGCTATACCTAAGCGAATTGGGAATGACAGTTGATGTAATTATTTTCCCGACTTATCGGGATTACGTTGTAGAGTCCTTCGGGGTTTCGCTTTGCAAGCTCAACATTTAGCCCTGCGGTTTTAACCCAGGGCTTATTTTTGGAAGAGAACCTCTCCCCTAACCCTCTCCTTGAAAATGAGAGGGAATACCGTGACCTATTTTAAATACTAGCGCTTTAATATCCTTTCCTCTACCGAAGCAAGTTCGGCACATGCCTAACTTCCGAGAAATGCGGAACGGGCCTCCCGAATAGTCGGAATAAACTCTCATAAGGGCCTGCTCCGGTACATCGGAGGGGATATAGCGTGGCGTAAATACTACCGCTTTAAGATCCTGAACTAAATTTACAGGTAGCTTTCCGCTTCGCTACAGGTCGGGATGACGAACGATGAGCTGTGATCGGGTATCCTAAAATACTACTGACGGTAACCGTGATAACACCAACCATAGGTAAAGCAGCATTGTGTAAATACTACAACTTTAAGATCCCAATCGAGTTGAGGATGACGAACGATGAGCGGATGGATTATTTCATAGCTCTGCGGTTTTGACCCGGGGCTTATTTTTGGAAGAAAACCTCCCTACCGAAGCAAGTTCGGCACATGCCTAGCTTCCGATAACATTGAAGGGGATATAGCGTGATTTGATATAAAAAAGGCCCCGATCATAATTCGGGGCCTAATATCTTTATCAACTGCCGGCAATAGCAAGCTATTTTCCGAACAAATTGATCTTGAGGTTGAGCTCGAAGCTGCCGTTGGTCTGTCCGGCCATGGCCCCCGTGTTGGAGCTGTACAGTCCCAGGATGTTGAAGGTCTTCGACACCTTGGCGCTCAGTCCGAAGGAAGTGCTCTCGGTGCTGTGGTACATCGCCATCAGGCCGATCTTATCCTCGGCAAAGGTAAAATTCGCACCCACATCGAAGATATTGTCCAGGCCCTTTATCCCGCGGAAGGCCACCTTGGGCTCCAGTCCCATGCCATCGCTCTCCGAAAGCCTGATCCTGTAGCTCGCCGCCGCAAAGAACCTCGCCTCGTTCACTACCTGTTCACCGTCCCTGCTGAACCCTAAGGTATTCCTCAGGTTGGGCATGGCTGCCTGTAAACTTAGCTTACCGCTGGTATAGGACACACCAAAATCGCCATCCACATATTGCTGGCGCTGGTTGAAGTTGGCCGTAGTGGCATCGTTCGGATCACCATCCATCAGCCCCTGGTCCACCATCTCGTCCATATACCCCAGCGAGATACCAAAGCTCAGCCTGTCGTTCTTACTGCTGACCGGGAGGTGGTAGGCATAGCTGCCCATCACCCGGGTGCGCTTGAAGAGCCCGGTCTGGTCGTTGTACACGTTCAGTCCCAGCCCCCGCCCTGGGGGTCATCGCATAGGAGCCCGTCAGTAACTGTACCTTGGGCGATCCAGGGATGGTGCTCCATTGCTGGCGATAGCCAAGGTCTACTTCCAGTCCCCTCCCCGCTTCCGGCAAAGGCCGGGTTGTTCAGGTACTGGTTATGGTAGTACATGGCACCTAGTGGCGCCAACTGTGCATTTGCCGTACCGAATGCTACACCCGATACCAGCAGTGCCAAAATATATCTTTTCATTTCCATGAACTTGTTCATTGTAATTGTCATCTTAAACATCCCCCTTTAATCCCTCACGATTGATACGAAACCTTTTCTCCTGGCCTTGCCATCGCCAAAATCGATGATGTAGTAATAGGTGCCCTTGGCCAGCGGCGAACCGTTGAAGGTACCGTCCCAACTGTTATCGTAGGCTTTCTTGCTGTAGACCATCCTGCCGGCGATATCGAAGATCCTGATCTCGCTGTTTGGATACATATCTATGTTGCGGATGATCAGGTAATCGTTCTTTCCGTCACCGTTAGGGGTAAGGATATTGGTTCCCGAGATCATCATGTAATCTTCCTGTACCGTAATGGTCACCGAACTGCTCTGGCTACAGCCATTGGCATTGGTTGCCGTTACCGTATAGGTAGTGGTCTGCGATGGGCGTACCGTCAGCACGGCCGAGTTCTGCCCGCCGATGATACCATTGGCGCTGGACCAGCTGTAGCTCGTTCCGCCGGTTGCCGTAAGCTGTAGGGTGGCACCTTTGGATACCGAAAGCCCATTGCTGGAAGCGATCGATACCACGGGAAGGGCGTTGATGGTCAGCTGGCCGTTCACATAGATAAAGCTGTAGTTGTTCGAGACCGCACCGTTTGGCACCAATGTATAGGTTCCCGCAGGACTGTTCCGTGTTGCCGTAGTAGTTACCGTTGGCCTTGTGCCCAAGCTGGCCTCACTATCTGTGAACTTAAAGCCACTATAGTTTATACCCAATGTTGGTAAGGTATTGCCCTGGCACATTACCGCATTATTAGCCCTTACCGTTAGCACCGCCTTGTTGATCGCCAGGTTTGCACCTGTATAGCTGATCGAATAGTTGTTGCCCGCACTTAGGGTGTTTTGGTTGATCGCGTAAGTGCCCACATTCTCTCCAGTTGCCCTCGACAAAGTGCCGGTAATCGCATCGGTACCTACCAGCCCAGATGAGCTATAGGTTAGTGCCGGATCGACATCGCCATAAACCTTGGTCTTGGCAGCGGCAGTGATGGTCAATGCCTTAGCTGTAATGCCCAGGTTGGCCCCAACATAGGTGATACTGTAGTTGCCGCCCGCACTTAGGGTATTCTGGTTGATCGCGTAAGTGCCCACATTCTCTCCAGTTGCCCTCGACAAAGTGCCGGTAATCGCATCGGTACCTATCAGCCCAGATGAGCTATAGGTTAGTGCCGGATCGACATCGCCATAAACCTTGGTCTTGGCAGCGGCAGTGATGGTCAATGCCTTAGCTGTAATGCCCAGGTTGGCCCCAACATAGGTGATACTGTAGTTGCCACCTGCACTTAGGGTATTCTGATTGATCGCATAAGTGCCCACATTCTCTCCAGTTGTCCTAGACAAAGTTCCGGTGATCGCATCGGTACCTACTAGGCCAGATAAGCTATAGGTTAGTGCCGGATCGGCTTCGCCGTAAACCTTGGTCTTGGCAGCGGCAGTAATGGTCAATGCCTTGGCTGTGACTATACCGCTCGTAGTAGCTGATGTAGTAGATAGGCTATAATTGGCATTAGCCGCACCACCCAAAATAAAGTTATTTACCGTGACTGTCTTGCCCGTACCCACGTTCACATTATCGTAAACCGCTGTACCGCTTACCGACACCTGATCGCCGCTTAGCGCCCCTGTCAGGCTGTAGTTTCCGCTAGCTAGCGTAGCAGTGTTGTTTTTATCGTATACCTTGCTAATCACGGGACTGGCATTCAACGCCAAGGTGAGTGCTTTTTGGGTAATCGTTCCGGTGGTGCTAGCCGTTGTGGTAGATAGCCCATAGTTGACGGCAGACGCACCTGCTAAAACGAAGTCTTTAACCGTGATGGTCTTGCCAGTGCCCACGCTTTCATTATCGAAGCTGGCTGTACCCGAAACAGCAACATTATCGCCAGGTATCACTCCCGACAGGTTGTAATTTGCAGGTGAAAGTGTAGCTGTTGCAGTCTTATCATATACCTTAGTAATGGCCGGGCTGCTATTGAGTGCAAGTGTTAAAGTTTTCGGCGTAATGGTACCCGAGCTACTTGCCGTGGTGTTTGCCAAAACATAGTTGTCCTTATCTGCACCTGCCAACAGGAAGCTGCCGGCATTAACTATTCTATTACCCACATTTGGGCTATCGTAGGTTGCCGTACCGGAAACGGTTACCGTCTCGCCACCAAATACACCAATAAGTGCATAATTTGCCTGATTGAATGCGATGTTAGCACTACCGTCGTACACTTTGTTAAAAGTAGGACTGCTGTTTAATGTTACCGTGAGCGCTTTTGGTGCAATGTTAGATACCGGGATTACCACGTTTCTGGTTGTAGCTCCAGTACCGACAAAAACTACATTACCGGAAAGATTGGCACTTACTGGTACTTTCTCCTTGATGCGTAGGTAAATAGTGGTAGTCGGCGTATTTCCTGCTGCCCCAACCACTAATGGATTAGCAAATGAACTATTATCCGTACTTAACTCAAAAGCTGTTGGAGCAGTAATGGTAATGGCACTATTGAGCTCATTGCCCGAAACGGTAACACTCTTACTTGCCGACGCGGCCCCGTAAACTGTATTAAATGCAGTAAAAGATCCTCCGATAACGATATCTGGGGCTTTTACCGTGACTGTTTTAGTGATAAAACAACTATTGGCATCGGTAATCTTTACCGTATAATTCCCAGCTACCAGGCCGCTAGCTGTTGCCGCCGTACCACCAGATGGCGACCAAAGGTAGGTATAAGCCCCAGTTCCCCCACTTGCTGTTACCGTTGCAGTACCATCGTTAGCAGCTACGCCACTTGTATTGGTGACACTCGTGGTTGCCGTTAGGATAGCAGGTTCGGTTATGTTAAAGCTTTGGGTTACCTGGCAGAGATTGGCATCTTTGATGGTTACCGTATAGGTACCTGCCGTTAGTCCATTTGCTGTAGCACCAGTTCCACCTGAAGGTGCCCATGAATAGGTATAAGCTCCCGTCCCTCCTGTTACAGTTACCTTCGCAGATCCATTGGCACCACCATTACAGCTCACGTTGGTTTGCGATGGTGTAACAGCCAGCGCTGCAGGCTGAGTAATGGTAAAGTTTTTTATTATGGAACAGCCGTTGGATGCCGTAATAGTTACCGAATAATTGCCCGCCGTTAATCCCATAGCGGTATCGGAATTGCCGCCAGATGGAGACCACACATAGGTGAACGGACCTGGAGCGCCCGAAGGTATGACCCCAGCAGATCCGGTGTTGGCACCATTACACAGGATATTGGTCTGGAAAGTGGAAGCAACCAAAGTATTGGTCGTCGTAATGACAAAATTTTTGGTAACGGTACATCCGTTGGCATCGGTAATCAGTACGCTATGGTTACCAGCGGTAAGCCCTGTTACCGACTGCGTAGTAGCCCCGGAAGGTGTCCATAGATAGGTGTAGCTGCCAACACCCCCAAAAGGCGTAACCGATGCTTGCCCGCCCGTGGTGCAAGTAGCATTGGTCTGCGAAGTAGTGGCTCCTAAAACCGCTGGCTGGTTAATTGTGAAATTTTTGATGATGAAACAGCCGTTGTTATCTGTAATTAGACAATTGTAGTTGCCCACGGTCAAGCCCGTAGCCGTAGCTGCAGTTCCACCAGATGGAGACCAAAGGTAAGTATACGTTCCCGTGCCACCACTTGCTGTTACCGTTGCAGTGCCCGTAGCACTACCGTTGCACAGTACGTCAGTTTTTGATTGTGTAGCTGTAAGTATAGTCGGCTGGGTAATGGTAAACGATTGTGTGGCCTGGCAATTATTTGCATCAGTTACCGTTACCGTATAGGTACCAGCAAGCAGGCCAGATGCGGTTGCCGCAGTTCCTCCAGATGGTGCCCATGAATAGGTATAGGCTCCTGTACCGCCAGTTACGCTGACTGTTGCGCTACCGTTTGCCCCACCATTACAAGATACATTGGTTTGTGCTCCAAAAGTAGCCACCAATACAGCAGGTTGGGTAATAGTAAAGTTCTGTGTGGTCGTACAATTATTAGCATCCCTCACCGTCACGGTATAGTTGCCGGCAGCCAGTCCACTTGCGGTAGCGTTAGTTCCTCCGTAAGGAGCCCAAGAATAAGTATAACCTGGAGTTCCACCTGATGCTATTACTTGAGCAGTACCATTAGCTCCCCCATTGCAGGATACATTGTTAACGGTTCCAGCGGACGCGACTAGTACAGACGGTTGGGTAAGGGTAAAGCTTTGGGTTTTGCTACACGAGTTGGCATCCGTAACAGTGACAGTGTAAGTGCCCGCAGCTAAGCCTGTGGCCGTAGCAGCAGTACCCCCACTTGGAGCCCACGAATAAGTGTAGGCGCCTGTGCCACCACTTGCAGCAACGGTAGCCGAACCCGTAGTTCCGCCATTACATGCAATATTAGTTTGAGCAACCGGGGTAACTACTAATGCTGGCGGTTGTGTAAGGGTTATCGATCTGGTAATCTGACAGCCATTAAGATCAGTAATGGTACAAGTATAGGTACCTACAGCAAGGCCTGTTGCCATTGCTCCGGTACCTCCTGAAGGAGCCCATGAATAGGTATAACCTGAAGTTCCGCCAGTTATTGATACCGTAGCGGTACCATTGCTTCCCCCGTTGCAGGAAACATCTGTTTTTGAAATCGTACCAGTTAATGCAGTCGCAGGCTGACCAACAGTGACAGATTGTGCAAACTGACAACCATTTGCATCTGTCACCGTTACTGTATAGGTGCCAGCAGCCAGTCCTGTGGCTGTAGCGGTAGTCTGTACCGGCGAAGTAGACCATGAATAGGTATAGCTTGGAGTACCTCCAGTGGCAACTACTGTAGCTGTTCCATTTCCTCCACCAAAACAGCTCACGTCCGTTTTGCTTATGCTGCCGGCCAGCGCTGCTGAAGGCTGGTTAATAGTGAAACTTCTAGTTGCTTGACAACCATTGGCATCAGTTACCGTTACCGTATACGATCCAGCAGCCAGTCCTGTAGCAGTAGCGGTAGTCTGTATCGGAGAGGTGTTCCATGAATAGGTATAGCCTGGAGTGCCGCCAGTGGGTGCTACAGTAGCTGTCCCATTGTTGCCACCTCTGCAGCTTACATCGGTTTTACCGCCCCCTGTAGCAGCACTTAAAGCCGGAGGCTGAGTTACCATTATATTGCTCAAAGTGAATTGACAATTTTTAGCATCAGTGATCGTAACTGAATAGACACCAGCGGTAAGATTCGTTCGATCTTGGGTAGTAACGCCTCCTCCCCAATTATAGGCATAAGGTGCGGTACCTCCCGTAGGCGTCAGGTCAATAGAACCATTATTACCGCCATTACAGGAAACAGTTGTTACTGTTCTAGTGGCACTTAAGGCCGATGTAGGCTGATCAATCGTGAAGCTTCTTGTTACCTGACAATTGTTGGCATCAGTCACCGTTACCGTATATGTACCAGCGGACAACCCGCTTGCTGTAGCACCTGTTCCTCCCGAGGGCGCCCATGCATAGGTATAGCCTGGAGTACCGCCAGTCGGTGCAACAGTAGCCGTTCCATTTGAACCGCCAAAACAACTTACATCGGTCTTACCACCGCCTGTAGCGGCACTTAAAGCTGATGCAGGTTGAGTGACCACCGCAGTCGCTGTATTTGTACAGCCAATATTATCTGTGATAGTCACTGTATAGGTACCTGCTGTAAGGCCGGTAGCCGAAGCAGCCGTGCCTCCACTTGGAGCCCATGAATAGGTATAAGGGCCAACACCTCCAGTAGCAATAACGGTTGCGGTACCGTTGCTTCCACCATAACAACTTACGCTTGTTGCAGAAGTAATACCACTAACTGTACTAAGGGTAAGGGTTCCAGCAGTCGAATTGGCAAAGCATGACGCAGTCCCGTTTATAGCTTTAAGCCGATATTGGTAACCATTCATGGTACCGGTTGCCCCAGTAATAGTTAAGGTTGTAGTTGTAGCATTTGAGTAGGCACCACCATTCGTAATATCGTTGAAACCGCTTCCGGTATTCACCTGCCATTGATAAGCGGTAGCACCGGTTGCAGTAGCGGTAAAAGAAGTGTTACCGTTTACGCAAATAGATCTATTTGGCGGGTTTACAGTAATAATCGGTGTGGCACATGCACTACTCCACCTAAATGCATCTATGGCAATGTATTCAAATTGGCCGCTAGTTGTGATGGTAAGTTTATCAATGTTTTTTAAAGAATTGTCTGCGCCACCATAGGAAGTGAAATCTATTAAGGTGAAGCCATTAGCAACGCTTGTACTCGTGTTAAAGCCACTACTGGAAGTAGCCGTAAATTGCGTAACGCCATTGAGAGTACCCGTAAAAGTTACCGACCCGGTAGCCGCCAACGAGGCATTAAATCTTGCTGCGTACACCCATAGGCTTTTCATTTGAAAGGGCGCAGCACCTTGGGTGGCTATACTAAAATTTACATTTTCTCCTTCTTTGATGTTACCTGTACCAGAGTTATCTATAAATCTGTCGTCCTTTGCTGTACCGTTCCACCCCAGCCCTAAGTGGCTTGGATTAGGACCTTGATCGCTTGGATCATAATAAATATCAAATACAGCTAATGGAAGCGCAGCCGGTGCGACCGTAGTGATGTTAAACACCTGGCCATTGCTGTTAAAGCTCGTGGCACCTGCAGGAAAAGTCTCGAAAGTTTCTGTTGTTTGTGCAGTTGCAATACCGTTGCCGATGAGACAAAAAAAGCTAGTGAGCAACAAGAAACGCCAAAAGATTTTTTTAAAGTAAAAATTTGCCATACGTATGAGGGTTAGGAAATAATAGGAATTAGATGGTATGATACGAACCGTTTCATTTGATGATATTTATTATCGATTTTGAACAATATGAAGAGATGTATATAAAAGCGATGAAAAATGGAGACGACTTATTGATCTAAGAAAGTGGGTGAACAAGATAGACTCACAACCTTGGAAATATTGCCTAATTAAGAAAGAATGTAAAGCTTTTGAATGACATACTACATCTACAAACAAAGTATAGAAATAGCACTTTTTACTTTTTTGAAGTGAGAACGCGTACATTTTAGAGTTAATAGTTGTAACAAAGATATAGATGCTATTTACAAAAGCAAATTTTTTAAAATTTATTTATAATAAAACCATATTTATTTCGTTCGCGAGCATTCAGTTATTAAAATAACATTTTAACGATAACATATACTTATTAACCACCGCTACTTTACTCACTATCTACAGCGCACTATGTTAGTTGGCCACTTGTTACATTTCATGTATACGCTTTTTAGTGATAACGTTAAAAACAATATGAATTAAAGTTACAGATCACTTTGCTAGAATTTTATCTTCTTGAAGGGTCACCTCATGACAAATCAGCCAAATCAGCCTTGAAACCCACTTAAACGGGGCGGACAAAAAGCGGACAAATAAAAAAACTGTTTTTAACCTATTAAAAAAGTGTTGTCGCACCACTCCAATGGGAAAAAAAAACAGCCCTTTAACCACAGGTTTCTATAGTTTGAATGAAATATCACGTTGAGATGAAAAGGATATCCTTCGATTGTCCGATTTCAAGGTTTCCATACAAAAATCGTTTATAGCTCACCTATTACCTCGTCGCCTTTTTGTATCTTGTAGCTTTAAACCGAAAACATGAACAAGATCCATATATGGGCAGGAAACTTCGAATCTGAAAATGAACTAAATCATTATCTTGACCAATCGGATTATCTCCGAGCATGGGCAGTTTATGACAATGAACCAGCTACGGGAGATGCCGCTGCTGATGAAGAGCCTTCGCCAGAACTTAGATGCCAATTCTGTAAGGAAAATGAACTGGACGACTATGATCCTGATGCAATGACCTATCACTTTGCTAAAAACGGCTTTGCAATAAAAGAAGCTGCAAGCGTTATCCCTACCGATACCACACAGCTTCGCAAACTTGTTAACAAAAGCGGTATCGAGAATTTCAATGCCCTAATCGCCTATGAAGATGATAATCTGAAGCCCCAAAAAGATAATGGCCAAAAAAGAATGTATTACCTAGGCTGTATTGAAGAAGATGGCAGGAAAAGCGATAGCATCTCCCAACACTATCTTGGGCAGGCGAGACTAAGGTCAATAAAAATGAGGCTTTGAAAATGATTAATTTGACTGAGGATCAGCTCATAACCATTAAATACCAGTACGCCAGTAATAAAAAACGACTTGATGAATTCATTGTTATTGAGGTACCGGATTTTAATTTGGCAGAACGCATGGTACTTGCAGCCGACTCCGGTAATTTCCCGAAAGAAGCCAACACGATATTATTAATCACCACCAAACCAGGCCTGAGTATTGACGGATTGCATGTAGGAAAACTGTTAGGACTTGAATTTATTGGTTCGTTTTAGCAAAAAACTATGTCCCAGCAAACAAAAGTAGCTGACCATTTAACCAATTATTACCTGATATCTTTTGCAACTACGGTGTTTCACTCAGTTTGTTAAATTTTCTATTTCGGAAAACATTAGTCGTTTCACCTCGACAGCAGCCTGTTTGGTATCATTGCTATTTACAAACTCAATGGCGTTATCCTTTACCTCGAATGAGTGGTAGTATTTGGGCAAAATATAATTCTTCTTCGTGAGCAGATTAATAATGATTGTCTTTCTCTCATAAAGTACCCTCATATACGAGCAAACTAAAAATTTTTGCCCAAAAGGAAAGACGAAATTGCAACCCCGAACGTATCCTTCGTACTCCTCGCCATCTATAGAAAGTTGATGATAGGAATCTCCAAAGGGAGGTTCAGATACATACTTAAGGAATAATACTTTATTAGATAGATGGAGGTTGATTCTAAAATCGTCCATTGCTAAAACAAATCTTTCTTGATCGTTAAAAACTTCAATTGTTGTCATATTTGTTTATTCATGAATCTACTTTTAATAGTCTAGGCAATGCTTTACTTGCCAAAATACAAAAACATCTGCGGGCTTAACAGCAAGATTTTAAAACAAGGTATTATACGTATAAAAGTGATACCTACGATGCATACAAAAAGCTTTACCGTTTAACTCCAATTCAACTCAACAAGATCTCCTTTCAATTGTTATATCCAAAGGAGGATTGATCATATGAAAAAATCAAGCTTGATAATTGCTATATCTTTAGTGCTATTTGGGGTTAGCTGCAGCAATAGTATGGAAACGAAAAGCGAACACCAGCCAGATTCCGTATTAGCAGACAGCACGAAATTAGGACCTTTGCATGAAAATGACGGTACTAGCACTGACAGCCCAGCACTTGGCACCGACAATATCCGGATGGATTCGATGAACAACAGCTCACGATAGGATTTGAAAGAATAAGCTTAAGGCAAAGTATGGGAGTACTACAAGCTTGTAATGCATCAATCGACCATTCTTTTCTGGACATCTAAATAACTGACTTTTTGTAGCAAACAGCACCTCTTTATTGATGCCGCTGTGTAGCATATACTAACAAGGGTTGAAAACTACCTACTGCGTTTCCTCCAAAAAAGTCAGCAAAGCGCTCAAACTCAACAGCTGAATATAAAATTAACGACAAAACAAGATTTTTGTGATCCCAATCCTTGAGAAAGTGGAAGTAAAAAGCTAATTTCAGCGGAACAGTGGCTATCACATTGGCTTTTTTTTTGCGTATGACCTGTATAATTGTAGACGACGATCCAACTGCAGTCGAAGGACTGATATCTTATATGGAAAGCTTCCCGAGCATGGAAGTAAAAGGAACTTTCACCGATCCCGTAGCTGGCATGGCCTATCTACAGCAAAATAGGACAAATCTTTTGCTTTTGGATGTAGACATGCCCCAGGTTAATGGTATCGAACTGGCCGGTGCTATCCGCAACCAAGTAGACAAGCTGGTTTTCACCACGGCACATACCAAATATGCCTTCGAGGCCTTCGAAATCCAAGCCGATGCGTATTTATTGAAGCCATTTTCCCTCGCTAAAATGTTATCCACCCTTCATAGGCTCTTCCCGCAGGAAGTTCAAACAGAAAAGACTGTCATAGCTGATAGTGGCAGCGAGGAAGACTTTATCTTCGTTAAGGCAAAACAAGACTCGAAACTGGTGAAGGTAAAATTAAAGGAATTGGTAGTTATTGAGAGTAAAAACAATTACGTGGAACTACAGGCATTGGACCGTCAAGTGGTGACCTACATGAGCTTGAGCGAACTGGCCAAGAAGCTCAACGGACAGCCAGATTTCATCCAGGTGCAACGGAGCTTTATCATTAACAAAAACTTTATCGAATATGTAGATGGCAATACGCTGGTGATGGTGAGCGGTGCCAAGATTACGGTGGGTGAAATGTACCGGCCAACCTTCCAATCATTTTTAGAAGAGCGTATCATTAAAATGGGAAAGAAACGTTAATCCCTTCCCATTCTATTTAACTAACGATCTCGAAAGATACCCGAAATAGTCAGGTCACTTACAGTCGTTGTAGTAGAGGTCATTGTTGACGTAGGATCGCCAGTTTCGAGAGCGGCGACCTTTACCACGGATTTCTTGAAAGTTCCTACTTTCCTGATCTCCAGTTTGATTTTTGTTTTTTCCATGTTGCTTAAGGTTTATGGATCTAAATTATTTGCCGGCACATCCGGAAAAAAAATCCTTATCCTAAAACCCCAAACACCGATGTAGAACGTTAATTTAGAGGACGGGGAGGTTGTTGTGCAAACGAATTGAAAACAGTTTGCGTTAAGGTAGTTTCTGAAGCCGCATAGGCTTGTTTAAGATCTACCAATCCACACAGTGATCTGCCAAAAGTGCCCAGATTAGTGACACCTCTTTTGATTTTTGTCCTTTCTGTATCCATATGATTAGTTTTATGGTATGAAAATACCCCTTGCAATAGCCAAAGAAAAATCTGTTATTTGAAAACCCAATTTGCCGATGTAAAATGCCCAAATCGATCAATAAAAAAGTTTTGAGAATCCACCTACTGGTATGGTTCCTATTCATCATCTGGGAGACAGTGATCACCAACTTGTTGTACGACATGAGCGCACCGGTCATCAACTACGTTGTACACTATAGTATCACTATCGCCTTGTTCTATTTGCAGTCAGACATCGTACTGCCCTGGCTAGGGAAAAGAAAGGGAAAATGGCTTTGGATCCCGCTTTTTTGCGTCATTTTTCTGCTCACCTACATCTTGGCCCACTGGATTGGTGAAATTTTCCTTACTCACCTGCTCGGCAAGCCTATTAAGCCTTTTTACGGCATGACCTGGCAGAGCTTCCTGCGCAATGGCTACCGTGGATTGTTCTTTATTGGCTTCTCTACGGGCTATTATTACCTTTACAGCTTCATCGCTGAGCGCAGGCATGCACAAGAACTCGAAAAACAACAGCTCTTGGCCATCATCAGCCAACAGCAGACCCAAAGAGAGCTTGATCTGATGCAGAACGCTTTCCTCAAAGCACAGATCAATCCGCACTTTTTGTTCAATATCCTCAACTATATTCATTTTCAATCGATAAAATCCGCCCCACAGATTAGCGAGGCGGTGACTAGATTGGCTAGTGTAATGCGTTTCGCCTTCGACATCGGCGATGCCGAGGAAACGGTAAGATTGGGCGATGAGCTCGACCAGATAGAAGATGTGAAATACCTTCATTCCCTGAGGAAAAATACAGGCACCTTAGCACTTAACTACGAACTGGCCGTATGCGACCTTCGCCTGATTCCTTTGGTGTTACTTACCCTGGCCGAAAACTGTTTCAAACACGGGGACTTAGCGCAGACCAATGCCCAAATGGAACTATTTCTAGCAGACAATCAGCTACATATCCGAACTTGGAATAAGATAGCTAAGGCGAAACCCGCCATCTCTACCCATACCGGCCTTGCCAACCTCTCTAAAAGATTGCAAACGGTATATGACCGTAACTACGAGTTTACTTACGGACCGGATGGCGACGGAGGATTTAACGTACAGCTAAAGATTGCTTTGGAACTGACCTTGAAACCCGTTTCCAGTAGGACAACAAATACTGGTACAACTGTGCTTCCCTGACCCTGGCATAAGATGGAAATCTTCGGTTCACATGCATGTGGATAAGATCCGACAGCAGTTGTTTACTTTTATCCGGAGTGACCAGTGCAGCTATCTGCCTCCACAACGAGCGCTGCCCCTCTTCAGGAAAAGCCGTTAGATCTGGTGCAGCTAATGTACGCCATGATTGGTTGAGTAACTTGAACACCTCATTGTCCCACCCCATCTCCTGACTGAACCTTGCCGCCATACTTTCGAGGAAGTGACCCTGCTGCTCGCTTTCGATGAAAGCTATATTTACCATTCGCCAGATCCAGCCATAACAGCATGAAAGCCGTTGTTCCTCATCCATCGCCAGCTCTGCTATTGCCAACCTACTGTCTAGTCCAAAAAAACTTTCGACCAATTCCATAGTTAACCTACCATAACGTTGCCATTCGGGGTTATAGGGCCGAACGACCGTATCCCTAACTCCATAGTTGCCCAACCAGCGGCCAATCTCTCCCATCAACCGCCATCTTATCGCCTCTTCTAGCCCAGCTTTCCATTTAATGCGTAGCCGGATATGTTTTTCAGGATCACTATAGAGAATATAGAACCATTCTTCAATTAATTGATGATATTTTGATATTAAAGGTTTTACGAGTTCGTTCAAGACCAGCGGCTGGTGTTCCACTTCCGCATACAGCGATATGTACAGCCACTCGCCACCAACTTCCCAAGCCCCGAAATCGTTTGGCCGTTCAAAGGAAACTACTGGCGAATAGACCTCGTTATCATGTTCCAACACCAACTGTAGTTGATAGGAAAAACGCCTTCCCAGACTATCTGCTATCCCTTTATCTCCACCACTCGCCCATTGTGAAACATATGCTGTACCCGATTCCCTAGCAAGACTGTCCCATAGTAGCTCCCGATCTGCCGCTTGTTCCAAGTCTATACAGAGGTATTGGTCTGCCCTACCAAATTTAATGTATCTGGAGACATTAGATTGCGAAAGCCAAATCTCTATCACTGCTAATGATTTCCTTGCCAAGCTGGGTATCTTCCAACGTGCGGGCTGCAACATCAAGCTCCCAAACCTAAGGGCAGGATAATGGTCCATCCCCGGAAAATATTGAGATAAATCTGGTAGGAATTGGTGCTGTAATCCTTGGTACTGCAGATCGGCCATTAAACGAAGCACTGGATGGCTCGAACGCAGGGTGTTGTAGGCAGACGCCATCCTTGGTACCACCCGGCACTGATGAGATGCACTGTAGAGCACAACCTCGCCACCCACTACGTTGATAAAAATATCCGACAACTGCAACTGACAGGGATGCGTTGACCATCCCCCCAATGCCAGCTCCATATCATACAGTTGGGGGCGCCGGTTAATGTTATCCGTACGCTCGCCAGTTTGATAGGCAATATCGAAAAACTTTACGCCGGGGTTTGCCTTTGCTTCTTGTCCTGCCAATTCCCTTGTAAATGCCCCGATGGCTTCGTCTACACTAAATCTTCCCAATAATGTTGTCGCACTTGGTCCACCTATATGCTCTATCACCCATTCACCATTGGCTACTGGCTGTGCCAATACGCTAAGTGTATTAGGTAATGCTGCAGCGCCCAATTCTTTACCTACAAATGTTTTTAGGTCTATCGCCGTTACACCGTCCATCATTCGTTCAAGTAAAAAACGGCGTATCTCGTCCCATACCACCTGCGAACTTTGTACATCCGGTTTTGGAAGTAAAGCAGCAACATCCATACTAACCGAATTCGATAATCCACCATAGCCTAAGCCTTGGCTAGGATCCAATACCAACGACAACGGCTGCCATTGGTTTTCATAGCATTTAGTAAAATCCCTAGCAAAATTAGTCAGATCCGGAAGCGGTGGATTTGGAATATGCTTTCTAGCGAAGGCTACATAGCTCAACAGCTCCTTTTCCAGAATTCCATCTTGGAATCCATTTCTTGCATGACGAAAGGCAATAGCATAGGCATCGGAACCAAGCTGGTCTGCTACGAATGCTACACCACCCAATCTTTCGAAATAATCTTGTCCGGTCAAGTTCGGCAAATTCGAATTTACCAGCACCTGTAATTCAAGCAATTGCTTCAATAGCCCGCTATAGATGTCCCAGTCCTCTCCGGCAAAGTTCCTCAGTTCGCTAGTGGAGCGTACCTGTGCACAGAACCTCAGCAATCGGTCAAGCTCCGGAAAGCCTTCTAATGAGAAGAGCTCAGTCTGCCCTTCACTCGCCTGGAAAAAATAGTGCAGTCCATTAGCGGTATAGAGCGTAGATTGTATATGCCATAAAAGATGCTCAGCCAATTCACCTTCGCCGAACTGGCGAGATAGCCCTTTCACTCTGCTCCAGTCAGGTAATCGTAGCACAGCAATATCGTCGCTTAACGTCGCTCGTTCCCTTTCCCCGAGGGACCGAGGCATCAAACCTACTGTACAAAAATTTCCATAGGGAATTGGACGAAAACGGGCACGATTAAAATACCTTTCCACGCTCAATCGCGTTCGTCGATCCAATGCCGCCAGCGACTTCTCATTGATCTTTCCCAAAAGCGTTGGCGAAGCTTCACCTATCAATACCTTCAATTGATTCCAATAGTCCTCCAGCCTACCCTCCCTAGGTAATGTAGAGACCCTGCAAATGCTATATTTCTTGATTTCCATACAGCAAAACTAGAGCGACGGAGACACCTACAAAAATCTGGTAAACAGGAAGGTTGTAATACCATTTATCAAATTGATAGCGGTATTTCGCAAAGGAAAGCCGCTATTCCATCATTCGACAAGGCTATTTCCTATAACCAACTTTAGCGGATAAAGACACTCATAGCGCAGGTACCAAATGGCAGAAACATTCTTATAAGTTGTAGAAACCCTATCAAAAAGAAAGGCAGGAATTCCCGAAGGATATTCCCGCCTCTAAATTAACGCTCTCAGCACAAATATACTTAAACATCACAGTTATACAAATCATCCTCAATTTTTCTTTTCGAAACTATCATTTCTAAAATTTGACTGTATAGAACAGTTACAGATGTATAGGTTGCTTTAAACACAATAGGCATTTACAGCACACATCAATGTAGGTTGCGAAATATTACTGCATCCCATTTTATCACAAAAAAGGGCGGTAAAAATTTACCGCCCCAATATGCTTAATTTTCAGCCTCTTCGAAAGCTCTCGTCTCTAAGTGTTTTTCCATATCTAAACGGTTTACACCTTTGCTCCACCATTCTGGAGCTTGTTTACCTTTCAACATGTAATCGAAATATTCCATCATACGAACTGCATAATCCTTACGGTTTGGCAATTTTGCAATACCGTGGTTTTCACCTTTGTAAGTGATCATTACCACTGGTTTGTTCAATCTTCTTAAACCATTATAGTATTCGATACCTTGGGTGAAATCTACCGCACCATCTTTATCGTTATGTAATAGCAATAAAGGGGTTTGCACTTTCTTGATATGATAAACAGGAGAATTGCGAGCAAATGCATCCCAGTTATCCCAGTAGCCTGGCGTTAAACGACCTTGGCTAGCCTCGAAAATTGCCTGGTTGGTACCACCGCTATTCCAATAAATTAAACTGTACATGCTGATCATGTTAGTTAATGGAGCACCAGCAGCAGCAGCTTTGAAGATATTGGTTTGTGTAATGAGGAATGAAGTTTGATACCCTCCCCATGAGTGGCCATGAATAGCTACGTTCTTCTCGTCTACGATACCTGTGGCAATTGCCGCCTTTACCGCTGGCACCACGCAAGCCACAGCGGACATTCCAGGATCATTCAGCTTGTACTTGATATCAGGCATCAATACAGCATAACCATTGCTTAGGTACATTGCCGCATTGAAACCGCCACCAGGGAAACCTGGCATGCTATAGTTATTTAAGCCATCTGTTAGGCGTTCGTAGATATAGGTGATGGTTGGGTAAGCTTTCCCCTTTTCATAATTTGCCGGAAGATATAATGCCGCTTGCAGGGTGTCACCATGCGCACTTACATAATCAATTAATTTTGAACCAGCGGTCCAAGCATATTTAGCTTGATCTGGCGTATTGGTGTTTACTGCACGTGCTTGGGTTAAATCACTAGTTGCGCTGCTGTAAATTACCGGCGATTGTAAGTTGTTGCTTTTGCTATAGGTAAATACTTTCGCGTTTTCGGCCTTGGTTAGCATGCTGTAGGCATTGGCATCAGCAAATAAAACATTGATTTTTGATTTACCTGCTGGCAGATAGCCAATTCCCATATCTTTGGTTTTAGCATTGAAAACTGCGAAGTATTGATCTTTACTTAAATCAGTTCCTTTTTCGTCTACATAAAGACGATGTCTGCCTGCAACTGCTGTTTTTTTGCTTTTCCAGTTATCTGTTAAAGCGGTAACTGATTTTCCATCTGCGGAAATTTTCCAAAGATCATAGTTGTCCATGATTAAGGCATATTTAGAATCCGCAGACCAACCATAGTTGTTAGTGGCGGGCTTGTTTACATTATGATCATCCAGCTCATCCACAAACGAAGCCTTGATATTGCCTGTTAAATTTGCTTTTTGGTTGTTTTCAAAATTGATGCTGTAGAAAACGCCATCAACATAGTAACTGGCGATTTTACCATTAGGAGCTACATTTAAACGACCGCCATTGGTGGCATACATTTTCTCGAATAAGAGTTTTTTGCTGCCAGATTTAAGATCAATTAGATAGATGTCGGTATAGCTTTGTCCGTCTAAATTACCCATCAGCTCATATTTACTGTTATCGTAGCCGATAGCGTAAAGTTGCTTTGGCGCAACCATTACCGAACGCATCACGCTATCTGCCAATTGAGTGAATTTTTTATTCGCTACGCGATAAGAACTTACATAACTGAAGTTTTTATCTCTCATTTCTTGGGTTTGCTGCGCAGATTGCAAGCGTCTATCTTGCCAGTTCCAAATGATCATATCTGGTTTTTCGATATCATCTTTTTTAGCTTCTGGTGTAGGTGCTGGTTTAACTTTGGCTTTTGCCGCACTATCCAACTTTACATCAGCTTTCGCTTTGTCTTTCGCAATGGTATCTGCTTTTTTATCTTCTTTTTTTGTCAAAGTGTTAATGCCGAAGAATAAAGTGCTTTGATCATCTGACCAATATGGTGTGGCATTGGTGTTGATCCCCATTCCTTTAGTGAAATTCGCATCATCAATACCATTATAAACCACTTTTGCTGTTAGGTCTCCGTTGATTTTATTGATCCCGATAATACTCAATACCTCATCTTTGTATTTTTCATTTTTGTTGGATTTTAACAAAGCAAAGGCATTTCCTTCTTCATTCCAGTTGATGCTTTTATAAACCGCTTTGTCATTATCTAAAGCAGTAATGGCACCAGTTTTCATATCTCTTAAGAAAAGACCATTTCCGTTTTGGCCATTCGCATCAACCGTATATGCTAGTTTATCTCCAGCTTTGTTAAAAGCATATTCGCCAACGTTACCCAAGTTAAAGCTTTTTTTACTTGCCAAGTGATACAACAAAACATCGGTTCCTTTGGCGGCATCTTTATCTTTCGGAGCAGTTTCCAAAGGTGCAAACTGGATAGCGATCCAGTCGGCTGCATCGCCCGCAAATGCGAAACTTCTCACTCTCTCGAAAGTGGTCTGTTTATTATCGGCCAATGAAACAACGGTCAGCTTGTCGTAAAGTGGCTTCATTGTTTTTTTAGCGGCTTTCACTTCTGCATCTTTAGCTGAAACTTTAAAAGCTGCGTACTTTGAATTTTTAGAGAAGGTAGCCATGTTTGGCATGGCTCCTATCGGGTAGCTGTAGCTTAAGGTATCAAATGTTTTTTTTTGATGATCAGCTTCAAGTCGCCCTCAGTTGGCCCAGTTGCCCAGGCAGTCCATCCACCGTCAGCAGAAAGAGCACTGCCTCGGTTGTAATTCCATTTGGAAACATCTTTCCAGGTTAGGGCAGGTTTTACCTGTGCGGTGGTGGTGTGTGCAACCAAACAACCGAGCAAGCTTAGCGCTAAAGTTATTTTCTTCATAATTTTTAATTTGTTCTATACAAATGTAATTGATTAATTGAACTAAGTTGAATTTTAATGCAACAATGTGTCGTTACAACTAAACTCGTGGCTTAAATAGCTCGAACCAAAAAATCGTAAGCTAAGTACACACACACCAAGCAAGCTAATTATAGCCAACTCAAGGCAAAAAAAAAGCGGCGAAATTTGTTTTAGAGTTGCGAACAAATGATCAAAATATATCAACTGTATTGAGAAGATTTACCATACAAATAATCAGGCTTTTGCGGGTAAGTAAATAACGGATCGAATTGCTGTTAATTTGCCTCTAGCCAACGTTTGGCCTCTTCTATGCTATGGAAAAAGCGGACATTGGCCTTACCATCTGATACATCGACACTTTTTTGGGCTGCTAACTGCGCAAAGATGCTTGGAGAGAATACCCATGCAAAATCCTTAAGACCAGCTTCAATCATCATCGGGAACCAGACCTTCCCGGCCCAATCTGATGCCTCAGACCAATTGCCGAGAACCTCTCTGTTGTCGTTAAGTACCTGCTTCAATCCCGATGACCTGAGCACGTCTAGCATCTGGAGCCCGCCATTCTGTACACTTTCAAAATTCTGGTATCCCGTCCAATTCACTTCCATCCATCCCTTCTCATCGTTACAATGAATACTGAGGTATTCGTCACGGTAAGTCAATTGGTCGGCAACCGCATGTTTTACGAGCGCTGTTTCCCCAAAAGGAATACGGATATAGACCGTAGTACCTACGCCAAGCTCACTTTCTATCCAAAATGTCCCTTGATGTGCCTTAATGATTTCTGAGGAGATGAAAAGTCCAAGACCTAAACCACCAAAGCGCTCCGCAGCATTATCCGATCGGTAGTAACGGTCAAAAAGCTTTTCAAGCTCTCCACTATCGATACCTATACCTTGATCTGCTACAGAAATGATTACACCTTCCTGTTCCACCTTGAACGAAACCTGTACCAAATTCGCATTTGGAGAGTATTTTATAGCGTTGCTCAATAAGTTAGTGATGACCTGTTCCATCCTGAAACGGTCGGCATAGATGTTGACCCCTTCATTTTCATTTAAGATGATCTGCTGGCTGTTTACACTAAGCTGAAGATTATCGCAGCACTCCTGCAATAGCTCGTTGAGGCTGAAAACGGATTTATTGAACTGGAGTTTACCAGCATTGATTTTACTGACATCTAGTAGGTCGTTGATCAGCCTTTCCAGTTTAGCGGTAGCTACGTCTACCTTTTGTAGATAAGATTTGGCTTTTTCAAGATCACCAGCCCTAGCTAAAAGTTGGTTAAATGCCTTTATGCTAGTTAAAGGAGTCTTCAATTCATGCGAAGCGACAGAAATAAATTCGTCACGTTGCTCTTGTCCTTTCTTTTGCAGGTCGATATTGGTATTGGACCCTATCCATAAAGCCACTTTACCGTTTTCGATAATAGGGACAGCCCGCCCCAAATGCCAAAGGTACCTGCCATCTGCCATTTTAAGCCTGAACTGAACATGGTATTCCGAACCACTGCTAAGGGAATACTTCCAAGCCTCGGTCGACTCCTGCAAGTCTTCAGGATGGATATAGGATTGCCAACCAGGGCCGAAGGGAGCATCAGGATCTAGTGCAAAATCACGGATGACTACACCGTTAACATAATCGATCTTGCCATCGGCAGTTGCCGTCCATACCTGTTGCGGGAGGGTATCCAACAGGCTCGATAGGCGAAGTTTTTCCTTCCTGCTGATGGTGATGTCCCTAAAGATAACCAACAATCTGCTCTCGGCTGCTTTATCGAACCTTTCGGGAATGATTTGAAAGGAATAGTAATAGCGGCTATGCTGCATACCCACTTCCAATTCTCCTGCGATATTTTTTTCTTTCACGAAGTGCCTGTTCCAGTTCATTGCGGATCCGTTTGCTCAAAGCCAAAGCATCGAAATCGGCAAACTGTGGAAGTTTACTGATATCCTGATTGGTATAGATACAATTCAGTTCTTCATCGAAACGCATAATGATATCGGGAAGGCTTTCTGCCAAGGTCTTATACTCTGTTTCGCTGGCTTTTAGTTCACGGAAAATACTTGCCATGGGCTTTTCAAAAGCCATCTGCACGTTGGCTTTATAGATCAGGAAAAAGGAGACCAGTTTACCATAATGTCCCCATTCGTTCAACGGTCCAAAGTTAGAGGTATAGGTAGCAAAACAGGACTCGCTCAAGATGGCAAATATGATTGAACCGGCCAGAAGCTGGTAGGTTCTTTGTTCGAAATTAGCCCGCTTCTTATGTAGCAAGATCAAGCTAACCAGCAATAACAAGATGATCAGATACTCGCCTACCACCTTGAAAAGTGTTTGCCCTTTTCCAGGTATAAAACAAACTGGAAATACCTGCCAGACTAAAATGCTCGCCGTTATAAGCACTGACACCACAAAATACAAAAGAAAAAGGAGTTCTGTATTGATCTTACGCTTACGGCCAATCATTAAAAAACCACCTAAAAAAATCATCGCCTCCATACCTCGTGTAGCTACCCAGAACTGGTTGGCCGGATAACCAGGCACAGGAAACATATTCATCCCGTGAAAGCTCAAGGTATGTAATAGATCCAGCGCTCCAATGAACAGATAAGCAATACCCACCACATGCAGGTATTTATTATCCTGCATTTTTCTGGAGTTCCAGGCCACAATAAACACCGCAAAGGCGATAACAATAGAAAAAAGCTCGACCAATGTATGGAAAAGCATGTAGCCGTGTTTTTTGCTGTAAACAAATATAAGAACCAAACAGCTGATGCCAAATGCGGTTCGGTAGTATCGGTCGAGAAAAGAAGTGAAGTGTCGCAATATATATTGATCTAATGACAAATATATAGTTTTAGGATGGTTATGAAAATCAACATTGTTACAATTAAAACATTGACTCAAATAAATAGGACAACGTCTATGCGCAAATAATAAAGGGAAATAGTACCAGCCCTATTTCCCTTTATTATTTTTCTAAAAATTTTTCGATACGCTATTCCCTTGGAACCAGCAGCACTGCATCTGCAACTGTGGTACCACTATTTGCAGCAATATTAACGTATGCCGCCGGTCCTGAAAAATTGTAGATACCTAGACTTACCCATTCGCCATAGGTCTGTCCAATTACCTTTACATCACTATCCTTGATCGTAAGTTTCTTTTCTTGTTTTCCATCGAATACGGAAATTTCACTTTCAGTAGCAGTCTTAGCTCGCTTAGGATAGTAAGTAAATACTTCATACCTTCCTTTGGTAGATTGGTCAATACGATATTTGATTGTCTGTTGCTGATCGGTGTTTTCAGAAGTAACAAGAAAATCTGGGCCATAGCCCCCATAGGTCTGGCGATCCCACTTACCCGTTATGGTAACCAAATTTTGGTCGCTATTATCGATCACAATTTCTGGTCGGCTTCCGTCGACCAAGGGATTTGACTTCAGCTGATTTTGAAGTTTAACTACATCTATTTTTTGTACTGCAACTCTGCTATCTATCGCCTGTGCCGCAGCCGTTGCCGCAGATTGTGCCAATACCATAAATACAGGTTCCATTCGGATTGATCCGTAAGCAATATGCGTAGCAGAAAGACAAACGGGTACAATCAGGTTTGAGGCTTCGTTTTCTTTTGGTACGATAGCTCTGTAAGCGATCGGGTAAGGTCCAAATCCACCTTCCTCCACATTTCCCTCATTCCTTACCTCGCCTTTCACTACAATCCTGTCACAGTTGTGCGAGTCCATCGTATAGGCCGCCATTCCAACGCCATCTGATACCGTTTCTTTTCCCTGACAATGGTGCTGCGTCATCACCAACTCTCCTTTCATCCTTCTTGCTTCTCTCACATACAGTTGATGCGACCAGTTCCCATTATCTCTATATTCATCTTTCGGATAACCCCATTGTGCAATTTCAGCCCGAATATGCGCTGGCACCCTAGAATCATTCCCTACAAAAAACAATAAGCCTTTGGTATAATCCACATGCGCTTTCCATATTTCGGCACGTTTGGCATAATCCGCTTCTGGATAGTCCCAGTTCATGCCGATCATGTCGGTCGAGAAACCGTTTCTGTTGTTGATATCGGTTTTCTGATTGGGCATACCACTCCATATAAAAACATCCTGCAAAGATTTCCACGTACGTTTTTCCATTTGGCGGATCAACAATTCATAGCGCTCAGGCTGATAATTTTCTGGTTGGGTAATCGGAATCCGATTTTCAGGATTATTGGTCAAACAAATTCTAAAATTATAAGCTTGTACCTTCTTGTCACCACTTCCAGTTGGTGCCAGGATACCATTGTTTATTCCCCATAGCAGGCCACTGCTAGAATCGCCTTTAACTTTGTAAGGATCAATACCCTGCGGCATTTGGTGACCATTCATTAACTGGACACCGTTAAAGGTCTCGCCATATTCGGCATTTGCTTCTCTACCAACGGCGTAAGCAACTCCAGAACGAGCCATCAGATCACCTTCATACGAGCAATCTATAAATACGTTTGCACTCACGGAGCTGGTCTGTTTTGCCTTGGTATCTTCAAGCTTGATCGAGACAATCTGATTGCCTTTTTTTGTGGCCCCTACGATACGGTTTTGGTAAAGCACGGGCACGTTCGCTTTTTTTACGTATTCGTTAAATAGCTTTTCAGCTACATGGGGTTCAAACACCCACTGTTCAAAACGTCCATAATGTTTTCCTATCTTTCGATAAAAATCAAGCGAAAGGCCACTGATGGCATATTTGTTACCGATGTCTGTTAAACCTAATCCACCACTACTCATCCCACCCAAGTTCTTGCCCGGTTCTACTAAAATCACTGATTTACCTAGTTTTGCAGCAGTGTAAGCAGCAATTACTCCTGCAGAAGTCCCACCGTATACACAAATATCATATTGCTTTGCTTTGGATTGGGCAAAACCGTTCTTGACGCTTAGCAAGATCACCATCAGGCACAGCACGTTTTTCCATTTAGCTTGCATACTCATTAATAATTCGGATTAGGTTTAAGAAGTGGATTAGTTACTGTTTCAATATTTGGAATGGGCCAAAGGTAATCGCGGTCTTTGTTAAAGGTACGCACTTCTACCACACGCATATCGGCGCGGTTGGGCACCAAAGTATAATCTGTAAGGCCATTCTCGTCAATCTGAGGCGCAGCAGCAACCAAACCCCGCTGTACACGACCATAGAAGTTACCATTCATCGCCTTTTCCGCAATTTTCCATCTACGCAGATCGCTCAATCTAAATCCTTCCATTGCCAATTCGTAGAGGCGCTCCTTGCGTACTAGGCTTCTAAATTCAGCTTCAGTTTTACCCGGGGTGATAGCCGGCATGTTTACGCTTGGACGTGTTCGTACCCTGTTAATGGCATCATAAGCGGTCTGGTCAAGCTGTTGCAACTCATTCTTTGCTTCCGCATAGATCAATAGTACCTCCGCATAGCGTATCTGGATAATGTTAAGCTCCCGAATTGGTACGGTCCAGTCTATCTTCAAGATCAACATATTTTTTCCAGCAATAGCCTGTGAAGGTGGCAAAAAGCGTTCAGCGCATCCTGGTTATCTACTCTGGTAGCTGGTGTAGTATTGTAATTCCAGCATTTAACACTATCTCTATGCGTTTCAAACTGATAATTATAGTAGATAGAACCTGGTACAGCAATGGTAAAGGTTAAACGAGGGTCTCTGTTCAAATATGGTTTAGCAGGATCAAACAATGGTGATTCATCAATATTCAAACCGTCGGTGCATAAATACACATCTACCAACGACTGCGAAGGAACCTTATTAGTGAAGCCCAGCCCATTCCTAGACACCAGATTGTTGGGCGTTGAATGCGTTTTGGTTCGCGAAGCTTTAAGGTACTGGAACGACCAGATAATTTCGGTAGAATTTTGACCTGCATAGCCGAACAAAGTACCAAAATTAGGATGAAGGTTGTAGACATTCAGATCCATTACTGCCTTAGCAGCCTCTGCAGCGACTGCCCAACGTTGGTTGTACAATGCCGTTCTGGCTTTGATGGCAAGTGCAGCGCCCCTGGTTGCCCTCCCCACATTTGCTCCGGTATAATTCAGTTCGAGATCTGTCGCCGCCTCAGTAAGCTCCTTTAATATAAAATCCACGACTTCGCTTTTGGGATTCTTCGGCACTTTCATTTCCTCCAACGTAAGCACTTTGGTAATCAATGGCACATCGCCGAAGTTATCTACCAGGTAATGATAAGTATAAGCCCTTACAAACCTAGCTTCTGCTCGCGAGCGATTAAAGATAGCTGGCGTAGTTTTGTCCCTTACCTTTTCTATATTATCCAGTATAAAATTGCATTTAGCAATTACCTTGTAAGCCTCCGTCCAGATGGAAAGAGCAAAACCGTTGGTACTGTCATGGTTTCCCTTACCAATGGCTTGTAATGCACTATTGTTGCGATCCCAACCAATATCACTTGCATTGTCTGTAAGCAAATTGAGTGGCATGTTATCCAACGGCGTGTAATTTGCATAACGATAGATTCCATTTACGGCCAGAACAAGTTCATCCTGGTTGGTAAAAAACGAATCATCTGATGGTCCGCTCAAAGGATATTTATCAAGATAATCTGACTTACAGCCCGAAAATATGGCCAAGGTCACGACTAACATCAGCAATTGTAATTTCGTTTTCATCTGTCTATTGTGTTTACGGATGTTAAATAATATATACTTTTTCATGGCTATCTGTTAAAATGATGCTTCAAGTCCGAAGCTATATACCTTTACCTGCGGATACACATTGCCACCGCCTACTGGCGATTCTACGTCATATCCACTCCAAAAGCGATCAAAAGAAGCCAAGTTTGATCCGTTTGCGAAAATGCGCAAACGCTTGATGGCTGCTTTTTGGCTCCACTTGGCCGGCAATGTATAGCCGATCTGAACATTCCTCAATCTCAAATAAGAAGCATCCTTTAGATAGAAGGTAGAAATCTGTTCGTTATTGGTTTCCCCGAAGGCCAATCTTGGAAAACTGGCATTGGGATTTTCAGGGGTCCAGCGGTCTTTATTATCTTCACGTATTGTACCGCCGATGACACCACCTACGTTGAAAGGCAAAATACCCGGACCGTTCAAATAGCCATTGGCTTTACCCACGCCTTGCAACAGTACTGCCATATCAAACCCCTTATAAGATGCCGAAATATTGGCTGCATAGGTCAAACGGGGTATTGTACCTCCAATAACCACCTTATCTGATTCGTTGATGATACCATCTCCGTTTTGGTCACGATATTTGATATCTCCAGCCTTAACGGCACCAAATTGCTTGGCATGTGCCGCCACCTCCGCATCAGATTGGAATAGCCCTTCTGCTACATAGCCAAATAACGAACCAATTGAATAGCCTTCGCGGTTCACCGTAGTGCCGGTTTGGTTGATCCCCCTAGTGTCGATGATCTTATTGCGGACATCAGAAAGATTGAGGTTGATGTTATAATTGAAATCCTTGACTTTACCTTTATAGCCTAAACCAAGTTCCCAACCCTTGTTATCTACCACTCCAGCATTTTGAAAGGGTATCCCAGATCCGCTAAATCCTCCTAATAACGGAATATTCAATTGCAGCAAAATATCGCTTGTACGACGTTGGTAATAGTCGGCGGTTACTGAAAAATTATTGAACAGGGTTAGGTCTAAACCAATATTCTTCTCTTCTGTGCTTTCCCAAACAATATTTTTATTGGCAAGATTATTCAAAGCTGCAGTATTTACAATCTGTTTGCCCAAAGTATATGATTCCAAAGCAATTGCCGTCACCGATGGATAGGTGCCAATGTTCTGGTTCCCCAGTGTTCCCCAAGAAACCCTTAGCTTAGCCTCATTCACCACCTTCTTTAAACCAGCCATAAAGCTTTCTTCGGAAATACGCCATCCGGCCGATGCCGAAGGAAAAAAGCCATACCTATTGCCTGGGGCGAAACGCGAAGAGCCGTCGTAACGGGCATTCACCTCCAAGAGATATTTACCGTTAAATACATAATTGATACGTCCGAAGAAAGATTGCAACGCCCATTCTTCGGCACTTCCAGTAGCTTGTTGATTTAAAGCGGAACCAGCATTGAGCAGATCGTAATCTGGCAATATAAACGTATCACGATAGGCGTTTACCCATTCATTATAAAAATCTTCCCATGAAGCTCCTACCAAAAACTTGAGGTCATGCTTCCCAAACTTCTTTTTTGCGGTAACAGTGGCCCTTGTGTTATTGAAAAAAGAATGGCTATTGTTCTGGGTCAGCATGGTCATGGCCGGGGTAAGGAAACTTGGGGTACCATTTGGCAGGTAAGACTGAATAGCGATACGATAGTTCTTTCCCGTTGAGATGGCGTACTTAGGGGCATAAGCGATCTCGCCTTCCAACCAATCTAGCGGCTTGTAGTTCAGCACCGCATTGATACTGCCGAAAGGTGCACGTGTACGGTTGGTCCCACCAGCTACGCTTGCGGAAATTGGATTAAAACCATTCCATCCAACACCCCATTGTCCGGCCTGCGTAATCCCAATCTGATTGGCTGGAATGCCATTCATCCATTGGAAAATTTCACCTGAACCTGCGGCGGGATCTGTAGTGATAGCATTTACGTATTGTAGGTCGATCCGTGCATTCAATTTCTCGGAAAACTTGATGTCTGCATTTGTCCTGATGGTGAAACGCTTAAAGCTTGAGTTTTGGATCACCCCTTTTTGATCTAACAATCCAAAAGAGCCCAACAATCTAACTTTGTTGGTTCCTCCCTGCACATTGAGAAAATGGCTTTGTTGTAGACCGGAACCAGTGAGGGTTTCCTTCTGCCAATCGGTATCCGGAAAGGCATCTGAACTCACCCCATTTTGCGCTCTATACTGCTCAATTAAAGCGGCTGCATATAAAGGTGTACGTCCTGTGTTTACATAGGCTTCGTTCGTAAGCAGCATATGATCTACTGCATTAACTATATCCGGCATATTTGTAGGGCTCTGCCAGCCTATATAATTATTGTAGGAAATACCAATCTGATCTGCACTGGCCCTTTTCGTTGTAATCAAGATCACTCCATTGGCAGCTCTAGAACCGTAAATGGAGGAAGATGCGGCGTCTTTCAATACCGAAACAGATTCGATCAGGTTGGGATCGATGTTGTTCATGGAGCCTTCGATACCATCGATCATCACCAGAGGATTTGGATCCACAAAGGTGCCAATTCCACGAATACGGATCGTGCCCGCATCTCCACCAGGCCTGCCAGAGCTCTGCCTAACGGTAACCCCAGGAGCCATTCCTTGCAATGCTGCAGAAGTTTGCCCTACTGGTCTCACCGCTACGTCTTTTCCTGATATTTGCGATACCGCTCCTGTAAGGTTAACTTTCTGTTGCGTACCATAACCTACTATTACTACTTCTCCCAAATCTTGGTTGGCTGCCTGTAATTTAACGTTGATAGTGGTTTGCGTGTTAAAAACAATTTCTTGTGGCGTATAGCCCAGATAAGAGAACACTAAAATATCACCGCTATTAGCTGCGATGCGATAGCGACCATCATTATCTGTTGAGGTTCCGGCAACGCTACCTTTTATCTTCACACTCACTCCGGGCAGTGGTCCATCGGTTTCGTCGGTAACCCGTCCACTTACATCTGCCCTTGAAGTGGGCACCATAACCTGATCTTTCTGTGATGGCGTATTGAGTGCAGCTTTTTGCAGCAGGATATATCTGTTCTTTACCACCCAATCTAGCCCCCTGCCCTTCAACGCCACGGCCATCACCTCATCTAACTCCGCAGCCCTAAAATCAACAGTAATAGTCTGCGAATCATCTAACAGTGCATTACTATAAAATACAGTGAGACCTGTCTGTTTTTTTACACTTTTAAAAAGCGATGCCAAGCTAATGTTGTTAGCTTTTAAATTAATCTTTGCAGAACCTTGAGAAGCTTTTGAGCTAATGACAAAGAAAAGCATCAGCGAAATTGCCGGTAAGGATAACCGGCCCATTCGGGTAAGTTTTTTGATCATGCGTTTAGGTTTATATTTAAGTTAAACCTATGATGCAATAATTCCTAAAAAGGGTGAACGTTTTTTTTAAAAAAAAAATCAATAAAAGGTAAGGACCCCGTTTTGCAGCTTGCTATTGATACCGGAAGTCAATTGGAGATTAGAAAGTACTACTTCCAAAGGCTGACTCTTATCGATTTCCCCGGTAAAGGTTTGTGAACTTGTAGCAGCCGTTTTCCAATCGAGCTTTACATCATACCAACGTACCAGCACTTGGGCAATCTCGGCCAAGGGTTTACGGTGAAAGTAATAGGTTCCATTACGCCACGACAGCAGCTCCGGATCGAAGCTCCGCAGCCCTAATCCATCAGATTTAGAAAAAACTTCCTGTCCTGGCTGTAAGATTACTTCCTTGTTTTCTTTAACTGCAGAAACTGAACCTTCTACCAGCGAAGCTGAGAACGATTCATTCTCATAAGCATTGATATTGAAAGCGGTACCGTGGACCTGGATATCTGCAAAATTGGTATGCACTACAAAAGGTACGTTTTTATTTTTTGCTACTTCAAAATAGGCTTCTCCAGTGAGATAGACCTCACGCTTTGCAGCACTGAAACTAAATGGGAAACGCAAGGTAGAGGCTGCATTGAGCCAAACCGTAGTTCCATCATCCAGCTTTACTTTATAATCTTTGGTATGGGGAACAGATAGTGTGGCCCATTTCAGTTCAGTCCCAGTTGCTGCTACATAACTCAATTCTTTAGCTCTATTGCTGATTTCGGCTCCCTCTACATCAATTTGTCGATCTGCAGATAGATCTACGGTTTGACCACCATCTATCTGCAGGCGAACCTGATTAGTACCATTAGAGCGTATAGGATTTTTCGGTTCTCTTGTCCACAGCAGTCCCATAAACACAACTGCCAGTATCGCCGCCGATGCAGCTATGTAGTGCCAAGTGCGAAATCTTCCAACTGTAGGAGCAACCTCAGTAATTTCTGTTCCTAAAATTCTATTGTTAACTGCCTCCCAACTCTTTTCGACATCTATATCTGAAAGGAATTTTGCTGGTCGACCTGTTGCATTGAACTTTTGTTCTAACGAATGCCAGTAGGCCAAAGCTTCAGGCGATTCGGCAAGCGCAGCATCGGCAAGCAACTCGTCTTCTGGACTGATTGTGCCCGCCAGTTTTTCTACCAATAGTGCCTTGATGTGTTCGTTTGTATAATTCATCTCCTTATTCAGATGCATGTGGGTCGCTATTAGGTGAATTTTATTTAAAATTAATTAGTTTTTGCTGCAGGATTTTTACAGCCAGCTTAAGGTGCGTCTTGACAGAATTGACGGATACTCCCATTTCCTCTGCCGCTTCCTGATACTTTTTATTATCAATATGTACCAACTTGAAAGCTTTTTGACGTTGTGTGGGAAGCTCATTGAATGCCATCTGAATTGCTGTTTCGTGCAGTTCTCCTATAGTTTCAACCTCCTCTTTCAATTCGTTCTCCATTGAAAAAGTATAGGTTTCCAACCTACGCTCCGTGCATTTCCGACTTCTCAGTACCATTAGGCACTGGTTGTGAACCGCTCTGAACAAATAAGCTTTTAATGAAGTCTTAACTGATTGGTAGTGATTTTTCTGCCACATATCTACAAATAGATTTTGTACCAGATCCTCTGCCTCCATCTGGTCGTCAAGAACCAGAAAGGCTTTCAATGCGAGCGCCCTATAGTACCTTTTGAATACAAGTTCGTAGGCATGTTTATTTCCCGCCTTTAGTTCATCCAATAATATTTGGTCCTCTTCCTCCATTTGTAAACAGATTAAAGTCGGCTAAATATATCACTTTATCTGTTATATCGCTAACAATATGAGTATTACCGAAAAAACTATAAAAAGAAAAATAACAGTATCAACTAAAAATAAGGGAAGCTCCGCAAAATCAAGGAAAAGATCTTGGTAGAAATACGGATCAGTATGATCGAGTACCGCCACCTATCAACCAAGCTAACAACGCCACCGCAAAAAAGTCCAATTGAAGCTACCTCAAAACTTGACCGATAGATAAGATGGTATCATGATGCAGAGTGATGTCTTAAAAACAACCTTCCATTGGATCGCTCTTAGCGTTAAAACCAATTAATAGCCTTATGATAATACTAGTCTTATCGGTTCTTTTTATTATTAACTACGAAAAGAACAATGGCCAAAACGACGATAAAAATCCCAACTACTAAAGGTAATAGCATAACCAAATAATTTTAGTGAACAGATAGGTCCTGTATAGACCAAACATTATTAGAAACAGTCCTTTATCAAGAAAGTTAGTCAATTTTAAACATCAAGTATTCCCATCGTCTCTTAGCGTTTTATACCCGCAAGGTTTACCACAATACCTATTTAAACATTTTAGGAAACAACTGCTACCAGAAAAGCATTTATAGAGAATTAAACACAAACCATTGCCGTGCCTACCCAATAGCTGACAGGGATAAATAGGTACGGCAATATTTCATCAAGATTATGGAACGCAATACTTTCGAAGAATGTGGCCAGTTATTGGCTAAAAATAAACTTACCATTGCCTGTGCAGAAAGTGCTACCGCCGGACAGCTTACCGCTGCCTTTAGCTTAAGCGAACGATCCGGAGATTTCTTAAAGGGAGGTTTGGCCTGCTATGATGCTTGTGTAAAAGAAGAGCTACTAAAGGTAAGCCCAGAATTATTAGAAAAATTCACGCCAGAATCTGCCGAGGTTACTTTTGCAATCGCCATTGGCCTAATGAATTTAATCAGTGCGGATATACACATCGGCATAACCGGACTAACCCGACCAGGAGGCAGTGAAACTGCAGAAAAACCTGTGGGTACCATGTTTTTTTGTGGCATGTTTGGAGAGAATAAACTTTTTGAAGACAGACAAGTATTTACAGGCAGTCAGCAAGAAATTGTTAGGCAAGCTACCGTACACACAGCTAAGCTCCTTAGAGAGGCACTGCTACAACTCAAACCGAATACGTGATGAATGAAACACAGAAATTTGATGTCATCATAATAGGCGGAAGTTATGCAGGGTCATCCGCTGCGCTATCGCTCGGCCGTTTATCAAAAACCGTAATGGTTATAGATTCTGGAAACCCTTGTAACCAGACGGTACTAAAATCATATAATTTTCTCACGCAAAATGGCAACAGTCCAAAGCAGATACTAGAGATCGCAAAAGAGCAGGTATTAGCTTACCCAACAGTAAGTTTTAAAAACGATAAAGTAATTGACTTAAAAGGAACAGACGGAAATTTTGAAGTGCGAACTAAAGATGGATACACTTTCTCTGCGAAAAAAATACTGTTTGCTACCGGTGTGAGAGATGTATTGCCTAAAATTTCGGGCTACAGTGAATGTTGGGGTATATCCGTAGTGCATTGTCCTTACTGCCATGGTTTCGAATTTAGCGGTAAAGTTGCAGCTATTTATGCCGACGGCGAAGCTGCCAGGCAGTTGGTCAATTTGCTTTTACCGATGCATGCACACTTAACATTGATCAGTAAAAATAGCGATGAGAATTTTGATTTTGGCAGTAATGTTACAATAATTGCTCAAGCTATCAGCAACATCCATCACCTAAATGGATGGCTTAATTCAATTACATTAGAAAACGGAGATGTGCTTTATATTGAAGTACTGTACACCGATCCAAGTTTCGAACAACATAGTCACCTTCCCGAGTCAATCGGTTGCAGGATGACAGATAAAAACTTAATATATATCAGTTCAGATCTGGAGACAAGCATTACTGGCATTTATGCCTGCGGCGATTGTACCAGTTTAATGCGAAGTATTGCTACCGCCGTAGCTTCTGGAAACCTTGCGGGCGCTATCATTAATAAAGCGCTAAGCGAAACTTACTTGATGGAAATGTTGAGCGATAATAAGCCCGCAGTTTAGACAAGGTAATATGTTTTCTTTTCCTTAATGCCTTAAATCAATACCATATCGCCGAAACCGTCATACACTTTTCTATACAAATGATTGCTAGACTTTTGACGTCCGTTAAATTGCATAATCAACTTGGTTAACTTCATTTTGAACAAGCTTAACGCTTTAGGATCTAAGAATTTTAAAAGCAAGTATTTAAGAAGCGTATTTGCACAACACATTACGGGTTGTCTAATATCATAATAAGTCAATTAGATCCGCCACTCGCTAGCATTTCTAGCAAACGCTTCGCATTAAATGCGGCATAACCATCTTGATCATTATCGAAGTAGATATAGACATCTTTATTTGCTCTCGCAGCTGTGCTGGCAAATTTTGCCCATAACTTTAACGTTTCTTCGTTGTAATTCCCTTGATACTTATCTCCCGGACCATGCAACCTGATGTACACGAAATCTGCAGTTTGTATAGATGGTGAAATGTGCCCAGCCAGTTCATATATGCAGAAGGCCACGTCATGCTCAGTTAAAAGCTGATACACTTGGGGATCATACCAAGATGGGTTTCTAAATTCGATGGTATAGCGAAAATGCTTCGGCAATAGCTTTAAGAAGTTGGCTAAGCGTTCTACATTGATCTTCCAGCTTGGTGGTAGCTGAAATAAAATAGGACCTAGCTTCTTGCCTAAGTGAGCGGCACGATCTAAAAATCCCAATATATCATCTTCGCTAACCTTCAGCTTTTTCAGATGCGTAATATATCGGTTTGCTTTTACAGCAAAAATAAACTGGTTCGACACAGCATTTTTCCAAACGCTAAAATTTTCGGCTGAAGGCTGTTTATAGAAAGAATTATTAAGTTCTACCGTGTCAAAAATCTGAACATAATAATCAAGCTGATCTTGCTGCTTCAAATCCGGCGGATAAAAAACTCCGTTCCAATGTTTGTATTTCCAACCTGAGGTACCTATATAGATTTTACCCTTCTTCATAGAGGTAAACTAGATATTTTCTACTGCAGATGGCTGTTTAGTAGATTTACGAACTGTTAAAAAGCCTGAAATAATAGCCAATATTCCAAAAATTAGATGTGGCCAATGCACTTTATCTCTAAAAGAAAATAGCCACGGAGAAGCCAACAGAAAAATCCCTAGTACGATGTCCAAGTTAAGATGCACAGACATGGGCATGATCCTAAACACGCCGCCTTCGTATTTGGTAATTAGCGACGATAATAAAATCATCACTCCTGCACCGATTGAAACTGCCATAGCTGTAGTTGAGTCACTAAATTTGAATGCCCAAGGTGCGAAAATTAAAACTGCACAAGACATATAGTCCAGGCAAGCATGAAAGGTTCTACTGATCATATCTTTTCTATTTAAAAAACTAACTTAGAAAGTTCCCTAAGTTCATCGTACCTACTATTTATTTGTTCCCTTATCCGGTGCATCGGTATCTAAATCACCATCTTTAAAGCCGTAGTTCAGCTCCTCTTGATCTCGGTCAAAACTTTTAGCCGTATCATTTTCATCCAAATCTGGACTAGCTGTACCCTCATTTTTGCTGACCGGGCCGTCAGACGGCAACGATTTGTCATTAAATCCCTGTTTCGTTTCCTGTTTTTCAGTACTTGAATCGGCCGCTTCTCTGTTTATATTTTTCATTTCAACTCCTTTTTTAAACTGACAACAGCACATCTTCTTTGTAGTTTTCCAAACCGTTGCGAATAGGTATTTGCTAAAAAATTCAAGTATTACGGGCTTTTAGCGTTGGGTAGTTTTTTCGATCGGGATGTCCAGAGTCATCAGGGGATTTCTTTATGCATTTTTTCAAAGTGATGTTCGCTCAACCATTCTACCAACAATTCCATCTTTTCCATGAGGTATTGCTGGTCATCCAATTTTTGTGGAACCAGGTCGATCATGATACTTAAAGTTTTCATAAAACGTTGGTCATCCCAAGTCACAAACATACTGCCATCCGGATAACCTGCAACCCATCCTGAGCAATCTGCCGTAGCTTCTAATATATATTCGATAGCATTTTTAATCTGATTCATTCCCGTATCAATGTTGCTTATTTTCCCAGATAGCTCTACCTAATGGTACCGACGTATTAGCATTTGGTGACGTAACTGCACTCCCTTGCCACGACTTGACAGGTAAATTCACTTTTTCATATTTTAAGGCTATCCGTTTCCTTTTGATTTTTGCTACTTCCATTTCTTATAAACTTCCGACGTCTGTATTGGCATCATTATCTAAACTTTTGAAGCTGAAGAAGGTTTGCTGTATAATTACTTGAAATACAAGCAAAATACTGGCATTATTAAAGACGATTTTACCGTTAAAAGCGAACAAAATGAAAAGATACCTAAGTGCATGAAGTAGCTGAATTCAAATCTTGAATCCTATACTAGTGTAAACTAATAATATGGCGCAACTGCAAAACTTTTACCCAAAATGTGTGTTAGCATCGATATGAAAAAGACAAAGAAATCAGAACTTCTAGAAAGAAATGTGAAAGAGAATAAAGCGGAAGAATCTGTGAGAGGCTCTGGCTTTACTTATGATGAAGCTAAACATCCGAGCGATCAGTCTACACCGATATCGAAAGATGATGTCAAAAATACCGTACGTTTGCCCAAACTCAACAAGAAAAATCATTTTTAATACGTAAATTGTTTTGCAATTCGGTTGTGGTACTATTGGTGTAGTATGTAAGCCAAATCACAAGCCAACATCCTGTAATAAAGATTATGGAATATAGACAATTGGGAAAAGCTGGACTACATGTTCCAGCATTAAGTTTTGGTACCGCTACATTTGGTGGTGGCAATGAGTTTTTTAAAGCTTGGGGCAATACTGATGTTAAGGGAGCCAAAAAAGATGCAAACAAATTGATCGCTGTGCCAATGAAGGATTTTGGTTTACACGCTAAACGACCGATATACAGTGCATTGAAAACCCAAAACGGTATTCCTTTTCCATCACTAGAAAAGGCACTAGACAATTGTTATAACGGCAAGATGCCTGCTTAACCTAAAAGTATAGACATACAAAAGGCCTGCGCTTGAAAAACACAGGCCTTTCGCCTTTTTTTATTGAATTAGCTAATCTCTATCTGACGTATCAATAGTTTAGCTTCTTCTTTTTTTGCCACTTTTACCTTAAGTAGCCCATCTTCGTATTTTGCCGTAATGGCTTGTTGATCTGCAGTTTCTGGCAAGCTGAAGGTGCGTACAAAAGAGTGGAAGCTGAATTCTCTTCTGGTAAAACGTTCGCTTTCACCTTCGCTCTTCTCTTCTTTCTCTACCGAAATGCTCAATAGGTTACGATCAAGGCTTACTTTGAAATCTTCCTTTTGCAGGCCTGGTGCGGCAAGCTCGATTTTGAAATGATCAACTGCTTCTAGAATGTTTACTGCAGGTACCATTTTGGCGTCTTGTTCGTTAAAAAAACCATCAGCAAAAATCGAATCAAACACATTGTTCATTGCTGGCATTAGGCCTCTTTTTCCTTTTTGGTCTCCATTAAATTTAACCAGTGTCATTGGTTTTCCTCCTTAATTTTTTAATGATTTAAACTATGATTAATTAAATGGGATGTTTCCCGAAAATCAGCTTACAACGCTTATGCCAACCGCTAACAGACCAATTTTAACTGAAAATTTTTCAGTTGATCTGATTTTTTTTCAGTTTCAAAAAGACAAATTTTCACTTATTTATTGGTAAAATTATGGCCTTGCGCTAGCACCCTTAGGCTTTTGTGCAGCTCCTTGATGTTTATGCTGTGCACTATCTGCTTTGTTGCTGATCACAAATTGCCTCACCTCTCCTTTCTCCCAAGCATTCGCCATAGGATCAACCTTGGGCATTGGAATATCTGCACGCTTCTTCTTAATCTCCGCAGTGGAAACCTTAAAACGTTGGTCTCTCTGGGCCAAAAGTTCCGGATGCAGCTGACCATCTTTGGTAAATCCCATCATGATAATCGGTGCGCCAACAGGTAGCGAGCGTTCCTGATCGGTGTGCCAAGTATGGATAGTCTTCCCGTAAGTAGCGATTAACTTTTCCATGAGTTCGCGTTCTACACGCTCTGGAATTCCGGGAGCGATTAACGTGCCCGAGCTTACCTCATGATGATGAGAATGCCATAGCTTTTTCTCTTCTGCTGGCAGTGCCTTAAATAGCTTCTCGGTCACAATATATTCCACTCCCATAATTTTAGCATCCTTATCATTTCCATCAAAAATGATGGCCTGATAAAGATCTTCATTAAGTTGACTGACATAATGATGCGCCTCCATTTGCGCATTGATATTACCATTGTAAAAAGTGGAAACCATCTAAATAAACATTAAAATGTTTCAATGGCGACTTGCCCTGAAGTAAATCGGCGCCAGATTCTAAAAGTTTGTCTTTGGCAGTTTTCTCACCACCAGGCGCATCCACATTCGACTCGGTATTTTTACCGCCGCAACTGCAAATCACAAGCATCCCGAAAAACGTCATACCACACATCATCATTTTCTTTTCCATGTTTTTTTACTAGGATAAAGCAGTAGTACAAACAAAAGTTTCAACTAGCAATAAAAAACCAGTATCGCAAATGGAGCTTCACGTAGAAATACGGTTTGGGGCCTTTTGCTGGCGCACGCGTGTCGCGTGTGCATTTAAAAATCATCATAAATAATCAATATCTATTAAACCCTTACCACAACCGTAATCAATTGCACTACTTATATTTCTAGTCTATGGAGTTTGTATTTACAACTCATTAGTCCAAATTATTAATGCTTTATCAGTCTGAGGATGAACCATAAATAAACACATATTTCTGGTTATCAGCTTTCATCACAAATCTGTAATCCCAATATACAGGATAACCTGGTATTCCTTTTTCATCAGGATAGTAATATATTTTTGTATCATCATCGACGAATTGTTTAATCAAGTCTTTATACGCAAGTTGTAATTTGTTCAGCTTTTCGATTTTCTTTTCATCCAGTGTTAAACCAGCGGAACTGTCCCCTCTGTAGTCTAAACCAAAATTTATTTCGTCCCAAAAGTCAGCAATATCAAAAGGAATAAGATTTACGATTTCAGGTCTCGATTCAGGAAATATTTTCTTCAGTTTGATTTTAAATTCGTTAAGATTAGTGCAATTTTCAAATATTTCAATTCCAAATTTCACTTGATAATTATATCCATACATTAAATGTTCAAGTTGGTCCAGAATATCTCTCATAATTTTGTACGTATTACTGTTGTGCCTAACGTTTTGGAGCCTTTTTGCTGGCGCACTTGTGTCGTGTCTGCGGTTAAAATCATCATAAATAATCAATATCTATTAAACCCTTACCCCTACTATAATCAATTGCACTACTATATTTCCAGTGCCAAGCTTCATTTACAAACAAGGTAGCAGGATTATTTTCTTTTGTCTTAAATATCAAATGCACATGGCTCGGCATTATGCAGCATCAGTACAATTTCAAACCAAGGTTTGCAATACTATACTTTAAACTATCTACCAAAACATCATTATATAAAGGCCTAACAAATACATCTATCCAATACACCGTTGCAAAACTTACAAAGTATAAACCTTCTTTATTATTGAATTTGTATTTACAACTCATTAGTTCAAATTATTAACGCTTTGTCACACGCCAAAGGCGTGCGCTAGCGAGGAGTCAATCCCTCTGGTAGATATTTGCGAAGTTGAGTAGCATGTCATTTGATTATAAATATAGAAAAATTTCAATAAGCAAAAAGGCCGAAGTTTTTCACCTCAGCCTTTCTTTTTCAACCGTTTTAGCGGCTTCAAAGATAGTTTACACAATTTTTAACGATTGAATTAATCCATCCTTAAATTCATAGTAATAGGTCATGGTAATTGGGCTTCCTGGAAACGTTCCGGAAACTTCAGTTTTTAGCGTTTGTTCAGTTTCCGAATATTCAAGAGGTTTCATGGTGGCCAGATATTCTTTATTTGCCTTTTCTATCCAGCTTTCTATTTCTTTTCTGCCGTTATGAGTTCTACCTTCGTCAAAAACTACGGCTGTTTCGGTAAAACAATTTGCGTAAGCAGCGCTATCAAAATTGTTTTGTGTTTTTACTAATTCTGCTATTACTTTAGGTAAGTTCATTGTTTTAAATTTTAAATGATTTAAACTGTTGGCACGGTGCCACCATCTATTACAAAATTTGTCCCTGTTAAATAATTAGCTCTTGGCGAAACCAAAAAGCCAACTAATTCTGCAACTTCTTCTGGTTCGGCAGGTCTACCAAAAGGTATTCCACCTAAAGCATCCATTACACCTTGTTGCGCCTCTTCTACAGTACTATTCGCATTTCTTGCAATTTCGCCAAGCCAAGCTTTCGAAGCAGTAGTGTTGATCCATCCGGGAGAAACCGTAAGTACTCGTACACCTTTTGGCGTTACTTCGTTAGATAGACTTTTACTGTAATTAATCAATCCTGCTTTTGCAGCCGCATAAGGCAAGGTAGAATCGTAGAGTGGTAGTTTACCTTGAATGGAAGCGATGTGAATGATCACACCGGTTTTTCGCTCAATCATTTGCGGTAAAAACCCTCTATCCAATCTTACAGGAGCAAGCAGGTTAGCTTGTAGCGTGCTTACCCAATCTTCATCACTTAAAGCAGCAAAGCCTCCGGCGGGCGTAACTGAAGAACCAAGGTTGTTCACCAAAATATCTAGCCTTCCATAAGTAGATAGTACTTCGTCAACTACTTTTTGCGCATCGGCTGCCTTACTTAAATCGGCCATGATAAAATGTAAGTTGCTATTTTCTTTTTTCAGGCGCATTTCGTGCTGTAATAATTACTGTTGCCCCAGCTTGTAAAAGCCTTTCTGCAATTGCTCTTCCAGCTCCTTTAGTGCCGCCCGTTACTAAGGCAATTTTGCCCGATAACTCATTGTTGAAATTAAAATCCTGTTTCATTGTTTTAATTGTTTAGGACAAAATTCAGACTTATGTATACTTCTCACAAGTACGGAGTTACGATTCGGATAGGGATAAATTTTTCCCCCTATTGCACAATTTGGAACATAGTTTTAATTTTGTTTGATGTACGAAAGAAAGGTAATACCGAATCTAAATTGTGGTTTAGATTTAATTGGCGAAGTGCTGTATGGAAAATGGAAAATCCGTTTGTTATGGTTTATCCACCAGGGACATCAACGTCCGAGCGAATTGCAGCGAAAAATTCCAGATGCGACCAGAAGGGTGCTTAACATTCAGTTAAAGGAACTGGAAGATCATGATTTGATCACAAAGAAAATTTACCCCGTGGTACCGCCAAAAGTAGAGTATAGTTTAACCGACTTTGGTCAAACGGTAATTCCCGTAATAGCTGCATTAGGAAATTGGGGCGATACAAATGAAGCGCACTTACGTTCAGTTATTTTAAAACGTTTAAATATTGAAGGTAACTAACTTGATTTTGAAACATGAGATTGGAAGTAGCGATAGCTTACGATTGGTAGATAGAGGAAACTTTAGTCCGACTTATCCAAATACTCTGGAAAAATTCAATCGAAAGTAATCAGGCCAGCTTTTGAAAATCATTGTTGTGCGTTCGTCTTTTCTACAGATAAAGTGGTATTTCTTTAAACTTCCTTTTTAATCTATTTTTAGTTTCAATACTAAGCTCATTTTTTTCTAAATGAATGTCGCCTAATTTCATACTAAAAAATGATACGGGTAAATCCTTAAGTTTATTGTTATTCATGCTAAAGCCATGCAACTTTTTTAGATTACCAAAATTATCGGGCAATGTTTCTATTTTATTATTACTGAGCCCAAAGTAAGTCAAATTGCTTAGTTCGGTGATGCGATCAGGCAAAACCGAAATCAAATTTTCATCAAAATAAAGCCAAGTTAGCTTTTTTTAAGTTCCCAATTGTTGACGGTAATACAGAAAGCTTATTATAGGAAAAATTTAGATTAACTAAACTCGAGCAAGTTCCTATCGTTTCGGGTAATGAGTTTAATTCATTGCTATAGATTTCTAAATGATACAGATTTTTCAAGTCCCCAATTGATTTTGGAAGCTCTTTTAATTTGTTGTTTGTACATTCAAACACCACAAGATTACTGAGATTGCCGATGTCTTTTGGAAGCTCCGAAAGCTTATTCATCCCTAAATTGAGATGAGTTAAATTTTTTCATTTTCAAAAACGACAAAGGAATTGAAGAAATTTGATTTGATTGTATATCAAATGCTATTAAACCCTCAATATCCGACAAGCAATCAGGAATATTTTTAATTTGGTTAAATGATAAATCTAGGGATTTTAGATTGGTTAAAGTTTTAATTTCTTCTGGAATACTTGTTAATGATTGAGAAGACAATTCTAAAACATAAACATCTTTTGGGGATTTCATTGCTTCAGATATCGTATTGTACGTTTTATAACCTTGTAAGTTTTTAGGTGCAACAGACATTGAGACTGAGTTATCTGAATGAGAAAATGCTGCATTGTCATCTACTATCGATAATTCAATAGGATTATTCTTAACTTCTTGCTTTAAAGTTTTAGATTGTCCCAAACACCCCTGAAAGAGAGTAAGTATTACAAAAAACAATATGATTTTCTTCATTGTCGTTTCATTGATCATGATTCCGAAAGTGTCCGCTCTAGTTTAAGCCAGAAGTATTGCTCAGCAAACACTTAAACCAAATGGGAATGTTTTAAAGGAGATTAAAGTTCGTTGATATTTCTCACCCTTACATTTGACATAGTCTTGAATATATCCTGCATATATTTTCTATGACTGGCTCCTACAATAACAACTACTTTTTCGGCTTTTAAATTTTTGGCTCTATTAACTACATTTTCACACATCCCTTTATTTCGCATCATCCACCAATGTATTTTTGAAAGCATTTCTTCTTTTGGGAAGTTCTCTAGTTTATATAGATCTGTAGAATAGAAATCTCCTGACGCTAAAACTACCGATGCCTCATCCGTATTTAGCCATTCGGTAAGGTTTTTTGAATTCTTGTCCATACCTAAATATTTTTCAATTCCCTTATCTCTTGTTGCTAAAATCTCTTTTAAACGACCTGCATAACTTGCAGTACTGTCTTTTCTAAAATTTTCAAATTTATTGTAGAATGCCAATGCTGACGCCGACCAATTCAAATCGTAATCTTGACAATCCATTGGTTGTAATTCTTGGATTTTCATCTCTTGCATTAGTGGAAAAGCAATGAGATCATATTCAGAGGTTTTAAGTCTATTCATACTTCGTCCTTTGATATCTAATTGCGGACTAAGCACCTTATTTACGTAATTTTCAAGTTCAATATCGGGCGTTTTCTGTAAGTGCTTAAAAACTTGCCAAAATTGGAAGTGACCATTGGAAACATCTTGATCAAGATAATAAGCATGCGCCAAATCAGTTTTCAGGTAATAGTTGTTAGGATTTTTTAGTGATAACTTTTGTAAACTATCAATCAGCTTTGGAATACTCTCTTGTGTTGTATTTCTATTTTTCCTGAGTGTTTCGAGACGCTGGATATTTTCCGTTTTACACCAATAATCCATTAAATTTTGTTCATCTTCCTTACTTAAGAATTCTCCAAAAAAGGCGCTTGGTTTAAATTTCCTGATTTTACTTTCAATAGTTGAAATGTCTTGCTTAGCCGACTTGCTGTAGTTATGTGATACGCCTATCAATAGCACATCTACCTTTTGTGCATACACCTTAAAAGTTAAGAAGAAAAATAGAAGGAAAGAATATTTCATTTTACGTCAGTTTTATTTTTTGTTATTGTTGGTTCGCTAACGGTTTGGGACGTGGTGAAGGCGGGGATTTCGGAGTACAAAACTTTTGGCCACCACTAAACTGTCTGCGGAGCGTGAAGCCCCGTCTATTGCAAATGTGCTGTTAGCACCAGTTGCTTGTCTATCTATCGCCATAACCAAATATTGTGTTACAGGTTTTACAAATTCTGTTAGGTCGTTTTAGTCCAGATTCAGAGCCGTTTTGTCCGCAAACTAAACAATGATGATTGTCGTCTTGTTTTTCATTAAAATAGTTAATGTAAACTGGAATTTTAAAAAAGTCAGAAAGTTGTTTTCGAATTTTCTCCCCTCTAAGTTTAGTTTTCCTTTTTTATAATTCGTTAATTCTTTGTAAGCCTCTTTTTCAAACAGCCCACTTTCAAACCAATTGGAATAAACTCTTTCATGTTTTGTCTGCCAGTCTTCAAGATGAATTTCAAGCGGTACTTTAGAATATGAAATTTGTCCAAAACAGTTGCTACAAGTCAACTCGTCTATAAATTGTAAAGAACGTCCTTGCAAAATGTAAAAGTCAGATTTATCGCAAACGCAATTCTTAATGTTGTCAACTTCAATAATAACGTCTCGTTCTTTGAGTGTCCTAGGTTTCTCAGTAAGTAACTTGTCAAACTTTCCTAGCCAAAACTCTTTTATTTCTGTATTTTCAATCCCAATTCTTATAAGATGAGTTGTCACGAAATATTATAGTCAACTCTAAAATATTTTTATTTCTTCTTAATTCTCGGGGTTCTGAAAAAATCAAATTTTGTCTATACAGCATACCTGATAACCCAATAAATACTTCTCCTGTCGCTTTGTTGTCAGCTAAGGTTAAAAGAATTTTTGCTGGAATTGGCTTGTCTGTCATTTGATTTAATGTTGCTCTGTGTCGTCCTTACAATTGGCTATAACTTAATTATATGTGCTACCTTATACCACCAATCCCTCTAAAACAGTAGATATTTACGAAATTGAGTAGTGTGTCATATTGATTATAAATATAGAAAATATTCATCGAAGATACTCGAATAGCTTTAGTGATGCCATGATAATAGGCTAGAGAATACTAACACTATACCCTAAAAACCCCCTACCTTAACACAACATCCCTAAGCATCTTCTCGGGGATGATCTTACATACAAACTATCTAATTTCAACACATCTAAAATAAAGTATTAACGCCTTATTTCATTTTGGACTAAACTGATCGAAATTCCTTCGTTCTGTTGATCAACATTGAATCTTTGGTCTAGCGTAAAATCTAGAGAATTTATATTTGGCTAAAACAATCCTTTTTCGGCTGCGTTATCTGCTTAAATTAAACAAATGATGGCCGAGTACCTAGAATATTTTAGAAACGAACTGATGACCTACTATCCAGACTACCTGCTTCATGCAGACTTTACCGATAGTGGCAAACTCCTGCTTTTGGCCAAACCTTTCGTTGACTTAGATGTAGTTATGCACGAGCTCTGCGACGAGATGTTAGAACTGGTCAACTTCAAGCAGCATCTTGACATCCACCTCTATAAATTTGGCGAAAACGAATTGATAGAAATTAGCGTCAATTAATCGACTTTATAAAAATCACAGATGGAGATGCAAGACCAAAAAAAGTCAGCAAACTTACCCCTAATAGCCTTTAGGTGTCAGTAATTGGTTCAAATAGAGCAATACTTATTTCTTGATGAATTGAGATCTAGCCTCGTGGCTTAAAATTTTACGGCAAAACCTTTAACACCAGTGATCGACCCCTTAAATCGAAGCCCATACATCAAGCTGTCATCAGCCTTCAGCAGTTCCTAAAAATAAGCAATAGGCCAAACAAATTTACCTCATCCATCGTTGAACAATAAATAAGAACCTCATGGATTTTACAATAGAACTGCAGGACATGGTAGCCATGCTCGTATCGATGATCTGTGGCGGCATTATCGGGTTTGAAAGGGAGTACCGCAGCAAATCCGCAGGCTTCAGGACGATCATTCTCATTTCTTTAGGCTCTACTATTTTCACAATCGTCTCCCGGCACGGCGTGGGTACCGATGACAGAATATCTGCCAATATCATCACAGGAATTGGCTTTATTGGTGCGGGCGTCATCTTTAAGGATAGGATTTCAGTTAGAGGCCTGACCACCGCAGCCGTCATCTGGACTTCTGCAGCGATCGGGATGACCACCGGGATCGGCTATCATGCCTTGGCACTGGCGCTCACCCTAATCACCCTTGCCGTGCTTCTACTGGTCACCCGAATTGAAAAACTGATTGCCGGGCTCCAGAAAGAAAAACTGTTGAGCATCAAATTTAGGGGCGGCGACTTTGATCAGATCGACCTCCTGCAATCCAACCTGCAGCAAATTGGCCTCCTCATCGAAAGAACAGAAGTTGGCAAAGAGGAGGATCGGCTTACAGCCGTATTCAGGGTCTCTGGAAAAAAGGACAAGCTAATCGCCATGAACGAGACACTAGCTGCAATGCCCGAAATCGTATCATTCAGCTGATACGAATACGCCGTACCTATGCGAAAGCATAATGAAAATTAAAAAACATAGGCTTCAAAGACTTACTGCAAGCATCACAAAAGTCTATCAGCAATTGGTGATATAATTCTATTGCTATTCTACGTTGCCCTTGTAAACCTCCTTTCCGTTAGCATAGAGGATAGATCTATTCGCATCGTATTTATAGGTCTCATTTTCATACATCAGATCTGCGACTTTGGAAAGGAGGATAGTATGCTGCTGATCCTCTGGCAAGAAAATTTCCACCTTGCTTTGATCCTCACTCATTAATACAAATGCACTCACTACTTCCTCCCCTTTTTCTGTTTGGATAGGATTTAGCCTAAAACCTTCGCTAAAAATCTGGATACATCCTTTCTTAATCTCACTCCAAGTATATCCCGCAGAGGCGATACATCCATGTTCATCCTTATCTGCTCCTACCGCTACGGTCTCATTCTTTGCCTTTTCTTCCGTCTTTTTAGACGGCGCATTGCATGAAACAAATATCATCAGGCCAAAGGCCAACAAGTTAAGTTTATCCATCATCTACTTTTTTAGTATTGGAGCAATCAATAAATATGCCATTGAAATTTTCCAACTACTTATCATGAGTTAGATACCCGATCTTCCAATCAGATTACGCCTTTTGTAGCGAATATGAGATTATCGGCAGCGAATTTGCAGCTATTAGCACACACACAAAGAATGATATGAAAAAAGAGATCACCATCCTGGAAGATGATCAGGATATCAGGGAGATCTGTACCTACCTGTTTAGCGCTGAGGGATACAGTGTAAACAGCTATGGAACGATTTCCTCTTTTAAAAGAAGCACCGCAAATCCCGACATTTATCTTTTGGATATCCGATTGCCAGATGGTAATGGGATGGATGTCTGCAAGTCGATCAAGGATAATCCAATTTTGGCGAAGATTCCGATCATTATGATGTCGGCCCACCTCGACGCTTCGACTGTAAGTTCACAATGTCCCTCAGAGGAATTCATTGCCAAGCCCTTCCATATCACCGACCTACTGGATCGTGCAGCCGCCCTGATCAATAGGTACCGAGCGGGGTAAACTCAGGAGTTACTATTGTTCGGTACTATTTTAGCTATGGCCAGTGCATTCAGCCTACAATTCCACGGTCAACCAGAGGCGATCCAAGGCAACACCTATTTGGCCCGTGTTCAATGTTAAGCCCTGTGCCTAAAGTTCATGCCTTTCAATGGCCTTGCCAATCTTCTTAAGGGTAGCCTCGTCCATTACGTCCTCGGTGTGCCAATTCGGTCCCTCATCGGTCGCCTCTAACCAAACCTCAGCCTGTCTAGTACCAGTTCGAAACAGCTCATACCTCTTATTTGCTATATCATTACCTATAGAGCGGACTTCGTACTCCTGAGGCATTTCGTCGATGACGACGTTGATTTGAAAAGTTTCCATATTGTTGTGCGGTTAAACTATTGCTAGGCATGCTATAATACATACAGCATTTAGGCTCATTTGTTTAATCAAAAGCAACTTTGTAAGTCAATTACGGAGGTTCATCAAGCTCAACAAGCGCCGTTCTAAAGCTCAGCTAGGCCGGCTAACGACTTGTCACTGTAATCTTTCGGATGACGTTATCAAGCTCCTCCGCAGCCCTAGCGATCCGGGCGACCACCTCATGGCTTTCCTGTTGATCCTGATCCATTTCCTTTAACAGATTAACTAGACCAATGATGTTAGACAGCGGGGCCCTCACCTTATGAGCCTGTAACCATGAGATCTCCATGAGTTTGGCATTCTGCCGTTCTATCTTTTCCAAATGTTTAATGCGCTCGGTGATATCCTGCATCGAGCCAATCATTCGCACAGGCCTACCATCTGGGCCAAAAAGAATAAAAGCACGATCCAAGACGTTGCGGTAGCTGCCATCAGCGCAAAGGAACCGATACTCGATCTTCAGCCGCTTACCGCCAGCCAACGTAATCGTCTTCAGACGCTCCATCACCCAATGCCTATCGTCAGGATGAATCCGGCTATTCCGCCAAGCTTCATCAAAAGTGGTCTGACGATATCCAAAAATACCCTTGATCCCCTGATTCCACACTATTTTTCCAGTAACCATGTCCCAATCCCAGATCGCATCGCTGGTGGCCTTAGAAACAATATCAAAACGAGCAATACTTTGTTCGGTAACCTGCTGCGCCCTGATCTCAGCCGTACGGTCCACAATGGTCACCATTCTTGCCGGTCTCCCCTCGAAATCTACCGAATTCCCCTCCACCAGAACGTCAATCAGCTCACCATTCTTTTTCTTATGGCGCACCAATGTGCTATTAGGTGCATCCAGGCGAACATTAGAATTTAAAATATCTCGCAAAACTGACTGTTCCTCAACTGGCCGGATATCCATTAGGCAAAGCTCCATGAACTCCTCCCTACTGTAACCATAATGCCTAACCGCCGCTTCATTCACATCAAGAAATCTTAGCGTAGCCCTATCGTATACCCATTGGGGAAACGGACTCCTGTTGAATAGATCACGATATTTCTTTTTTTTTCGAGTTCTAGCAGATGTATTGCATCCTTACGCGGCGTAATATCTTTGAAGTATACCGAGAGCCCCTCTCCAGAAGGAAAGGCTGCGACTTCGAACCACAGTTTCATAGTTGGAAAATACTCTTCGAACCTGACTGATACCTGTTCATTAACTGCTTGATGATAGGCCGTATAGAATCTTAGTGGTATGGCATCCTGATAGACTTCCCATAAGTTCTTTCCCAATATCTTCCCACGTGGCATGAGCAGCAACTCTTCAGCGACCACGTTCCAGTAGGTCACTGTCCAGTTGGCATCAACTTCAAAGAAGCCATCTGTAAAACTTTCCAGAATATTGGATATCCGCTGCTGATAGGCCTCCAGTTCTTCAAGGTATCCAATGTTTTTTTTTCCATGGTCTGCGTTTGCATTTGGTTAACTGACAGTCTCAACAGCTAGCCAATAGACAAACAATATCTTTGGCTATGTTAATGCCAATTTCGGCGTTTCGTTTAAGTGCTTCCAATATATCAAATACCTACAAATTCCGCAACCCGTATACCTACCTGTTAATTAGATTTAATACGCTTGCAATTAGATGGGCACCACAGTCACATCTTGACACCATGACAACTATGCTATTCCAAACAAATATGTAACCTCCAAGTTGATTAGTGTAGGAGCATTTTAAGAACCGAGTAAGCTATTTATCTATAGCGGAAGTTCAACAAAAAATTTGGTTCCCACGTTTTCCTCGCTTTCGAACCATACCTTTCCATGGTGCATGTCTACATAATTTTTGATGATCCACATACCCAACCCAACCGACGGCTGACCATCATTGCCCTGTCGACCAGCAGGAGTATATTTATGGAAAAGCAACGGCTGAAGGTGCTGAGGTATGCCGATGCCATCGTCTGCCACAGTCAACAGAAATGTATGCTCCAAAGGCTCCAAATGCACTTTGATCGTTCCTCCTTGTTTGGTAAACTTGACAGCGTTAGACAAAAGGTTGTTGACGATCTGCAGGTATTTCATACCATCAACGCTGGCATAAAGCTCTTCATCTGAATGGGTAAATATAAATTTGCGCTGAGCATTGAGCTGCGAATTAAGATAGATATCGATCACCTGCCCGACTTCGCTAACTAGCTCGAAACGCTCTAAATTTACCTTCACATCCACTGTTTGCAGCGATTCCTTTTTGATGATCGTTTGAACCAATTCCAGGTTACGTCGGCAGATCTCCGATATCATGGCCAGCCACTCATGGGCTTCGCCAGCAGTGTCTTGAGGCAGTTTCCTTGCTACGGCCTTGGAAAGCTCCTGTACGATACCGATCGGACCCGTAAGCTCGTGCGCCAAGATCTCTAGGGTCGAGTTCTTCCAGGCATTTATACTCTGCATATTGAAGATCCCCATCTTACGTGTAGAATCGTCCTCCCAATATCCCACTCAAGAAATTAACCTTCCCCGTCTTTGAGGATTGGATAGACCTTCAGACGTACCCATCGCTCCAACCCATCTTCCCTCAATATGCGGAAATCAAACAGTGTGTTAACCTTTTCAATCAACAATTGTTCAAAATAGCTTATTACAAGTTTTCGATCGTCTGGATGGATTAGGTTCAGAAAAAGTCTAGGATTTGTGTATAGCTCCGAAGCATTGCTCCTGCTAAAATGTTCAAAGGCATCATTGACATAGGTAAAGCGCTGAGATTTGGGATCAAAGACGAAAAAGATCTCATCTGCAGATTCGGCCATCTCAACTAGGATGGATTTTTCCTGATTTTTCATGAAAATTAATTTAGCGAATGTGAATTGCTACATGTAGAACAAAACCAAACAGGATTTGTTGGCTGTTCATGTATATTCGGTAAAAGTCAACTACTATTGCTCACATGGGTAGTTGACACCATAATTTAGTAAAAATACCCTTAAACAGTATATGCTAAACATATCCACTGCTTTGCACGTTGGTAAGAGAGTAACTAAAAGACTTTGCCGACCCTAGCCAGTGCTTCCAAATGAACGATAGCCATCATACCGACCAGGCCCTTTTCAAGGGTATTGCCGATGCAGTTCCAGGCATGCTCTACATTATTGAGCTTACCGGCATGAAAATGGTCTATGCCAACCAGAAGGTGCTGGATCTCTTCGGTAGAACACTCGAGGAACTTTCGGCAATGGGACCCTCGCTTTTCGACCACGTTGTATACCCTCCCGACAGGACAAGGTTCGATGCCCATATTGTCGAACTGCTCACCAGTCCTGTTGGCCATGTTGCAGAGCTGAGTTTCCGATTGCTGAATCATAAAGGCGAACCAACCTGGCTGCGCACCCGTCGGACCATCTTCCAGTGGGATAACGAAGGCAACCCAACTCACGTAATTAGCGTATCACAAGATATTTCAGCGGAAATACAACTCCAAGAGGTCAACGAGCGCATTGCACTGGAGCGCAAGCGATTAAAGGAAGAAAAAGAACTAGAAGTCATTCGTGCCGTCCTTTCCAAACAGGAAGAGGAACGGGACCGCATTGCAGAAAGCCTCCATAATGGGCTTGGACAACTCCTTTATGGAGCCAAATTGGGACTTTTGGCTTTGGAACCTGAACCCGAGCAAGCATTCAGAGAAAAAAAAACTTACGCATTAGAGTTGTTGGATGAAAGTATTATCCAGACCAGAAGGATCTCGCACCAATTGATGCCAATCGTTCTCAATGATTTTGGACTGAAGGCCGCCATAGAAGACACCTACCGAAAAATGAATACTGATGTCAACTTTTCGCTGCAGATGACCGCTGGTAAAAAAATCGCACCACAATATATCGAGCTTGCAGTTTTTCGAATTGTACAGGAACTGGTACTCAACGTAGGTAAACATGCAGCAGCAAAAAACTGCCAGATCAAAGTGGACATTGCAGAAAAGCATGTGAATATCCATGTATCCGATGACGGTAAAGGTATGACAAATGCACAGCACTCGGACGGCGTAGGACTACGAGCCATAAGAGACAAGGTTAGTCTATTGAAAGGCCAGATGGATATCTATAGCCAGCCGGGTGACACTGCCATCAGTATTAATATCCCATACCGTTCTAGCCCAAATTAGCACGCTACTTTTTATGCTAAAATAGAAGCCAATACAACAATTCGCTGGCTTTAGTTGTTTATAAGGTTATGACAGCAACAACATTTCCAATCCCGAACAACGAACAGGATAGGCTCTATCACCTGTCTGCGCTCGACATCGATTACACTAGTCTAAACGACAGCCTTAAAGACCTCAACCGCCTTGCGGCCAAGGTGGCAGGTACCGATATCTCATTGATCAACCTCATCGACGCCTACACCCAGTGGACGGTTGGTTCCCATGGACTAGATCTCCAGCAGATGACCCGAGAGGAATCGGTCTGCCAATATACCATCATGGACGATGAAGCCTTTGAGGTGCCAGACCTTTCGACCGATGAACGTTTCAACAAAAACTTCTACGTAGCCGATCCCTTATCTCTACGTTACTACTTTGGCCTTCCACTTCGCGACAACGGTCTAAACATTGGTGCCTTGTGCGTACTAGACACACAGCTGAAATCACTTAGCCCGGAAAAGGTAGAACTCCTGAAGATCATCGCCGATGAGATCGTTAATAGGATCAAATGCTACCATGTCTTGGAATCCATGCAGTATCGTCTAGACCATGCCGACCAAGCTCACAAAAAAAGTTGCCCATGACATTAGGGGGCCACTTGCAGGGATCATCGGCCTTTCGGAGATGATCAGCGAAAAAGGGCGTTCGGCAGAACTGGCTGAAGTAGTGGAGTTTATTAAAATGATCCACATTGGCAGTAGGTCGTTACTGGATCTCGCTGACGAAATACTCAGCCAGAGCGATAAACAAAAATCTATCGGGGAAAATGAGCTTAACTTGGAATCACTGAAAAACAAGCTACTTCAGTTATACCTACCTCAAGCTACCTATAAGCAAATCTCATTGGAAGTGAGGCTCAACGACCAGGCCAAGCATATTATTTTCTCCAAAAAGAAATTGCTTCAGATTATCGGCAACCTGATCTCTAACGCCATCAAATTCACCCCAGTTGGAGGTAACATTACCGTTGATCTTGATTTGATCCCGGGCCAAGAAAAAAAAATCTATTAGACATCACCGTTACTGATTCTGGCATTGGCATAGAGCAAGAACGAATTGAACAACTCTTGGTTAACGGCACCGAAAGTACACCCGGGACACAGGAAGAAAAAGGTTATGGTTTCGGTATCCCCATGGTCAGCCACCTGATTGAAAAACTCGGTGGGAAACTTTATATCGAATCCAGTCCCGGAAAAGGCTCCAGATTCCATGTCCAACTGCCCCAGCCCGCCAAATAGCTGCTAACTACTGATGTTTCCAAATCACAATCACCATGAAGACCACCACAGGCATTCTACTCTATCGACAGCTTCAGGGAAAAACAGAAGTTTTTCTGGTTCACCCCGGAGGTCCCTTTTGGAAAAACAAAGACCTAGGGGCTTGGTCTATCCCAAAAGGCGAGCCCAGCTTAGGCGAAAACCCACTCGAGAGTGCCAAACGCGAATTTCATGAAGAAACTGGACAGACGATCGAAGGTTATTTCATTCCTCTAGAGCCCATCAAACAAAAGGGCGGAAAGACCGTATTTGCCTGGGCTGTACAAGGTGATATCCACGCCGAAAACATCGAAAGTAATACCATATTCATTAATTGGCCGCCCAGCAGCAATAAAACCATAGAAATCCCAGAAGTTGACCGTGGGGCTTGGTTTGAACTGGACAACGCCATCCAAAAGATTAATCCCGCCCAGGCGGGTCTGATCAAACAGCTGGAAATATTGTTGGAAAATAGCTGACAATTTTAAAATTTATTTCAGATTTATACCAAAGGCAATATTATCCAGAAAGAAGCATACGCTTATTAAAGGGCTGTTTAAAGATAAACTAGCATGGGGTGGAGAAGGATTTAGAACCACTTTCATCGATCCAAATTTTCAACGATAACTTACTAAATACTCTCTTAGTTATAAACTCATTTTGAGTTTTTAAAGAACAGATATTTAATTTCACCCTTCATCTCTCTATCTCCACCCCATAAGTCTTACTTCCTAGTCTATCTAAATCTAGAGAGCGCCACTATCGCAGCAAATGTTGGAACAGCATGATCTATTCTGCTAAGACAGCTTTTCATTAAGCCTCCCCCATACATTACTGTTATTTAACTAGAGCAAATTGATACGAAGAAGTAGATTTAAAAGTCTCTCCCGGGTTAAGTTCAGTAGAGGGGAAATTTTTCTGATTAGGCGAATCTGGAAAATGTTGTGTTTCTAAACAAAATGCTGTTCTAAAATCGTCCTTGGTGCCATTTTTGAAAGTATTTTTACCTTTCATAAAGTTACCACTATAAAACTGTAACCCAGGCTGATCGGTATAGATATCCATTACTATACCAGATTTATCGCCAACAACTTTTGCTGCATGCTTTTTCTCAGCCTTATCACTCAGCACAAAGTTATGATCATACCCTAAGCCGTTGGCTAACTGTAGGTTTTTCGCTGCTATGCGTTCACCAATAGTGGTTGGCTGGTTAAAATCAAATGGTGTTCCAGTTACCTTTTCCAATTTACCTGTTGGGATAAGTGTTGCATCAACAGGTGTGTACAATTTTGCAAAAACCTGTAATTGATGACCTAAAATAGTTCCGCTACCCTCTCCATTTAGGTTAAAAAATGCATGATTAGTTAGGTTAACTACAGTTTTCTTATCGGTAGTAGCTTCATAAGTCATTACCAACGCATTATCATTATTTAACTGATAAGTTACTTTTACATTCAAATTACCAGGAAACCCCATTTCGCCATCTTTAGACAAATAAGAAAATTCCAACGTAGAATCATCTATTTTATTGGCATCCCAAATTACATACTGATAACCTTTAGTACCGCCATGCAACATATTGACACCATTATTAGTAGGCGCTTTGTAGGTTACACCATCAATCACAAAAGTACCCTTGGCAATTCGGTTTCCGTAACGTCCAACCACTGCTCCAAAATAAGGTTCTGATGATTTTACATAGTCACGAATTGAGTTAAAACCTACCACAACATCAGTCATTTTTCCATCCTTATCTGGCACTATTAAACTGGTTATCCTAGCCCCAAAATTGGTAAAAGACGCCTTTATTCCATTTTTATTTTTCAAATGATAGATATCAACTTTTTTATCGTTGATAACCGTATCGAAAGTATTTTTGTTTTCTACAACGTTGTCTGATTGCGCTTTGCCTGAACTCGAATTACTTTGGCAAGACATAAAAGCCAAAGTGGCTAGAGATAATGTTAGAATGTAGTTTTTCATTTTTATTGAATAAGTAATGGTTTCTTGTTGCTTAATTATCTAGTCTTTTATTTGAAAGTGGCAGAGATTGAGCCTCAGTAGTTGGGCCAAAAATGATGATCTTCCCCCCTTTTGCCTCCATCCGATCAATAAAAACTACCCTTTCTTTGCCTGAAGCTTCTGTACGCCCGTGGTAAACACAAAACATTTGCTTGCCATCTGGAGAAAAAGTTACACTGTTGTGCCCTGTACCAGAAACGTCACCTCCTTTATCTGTATTCTTTTGCAAGACAGGATTATTTTCTGCCTTTTTAAACGGCCCCAGCGGACTACCAGCGGTAGCATAACCCACCGCATAATTTTCGCCAGCAAAATGATTTGCAGAATACATCATGTAATAGATTCCTTCCCTCTTAAAAGTAAAAGAACCTTCGGTCCAGCGCCTATTTACTTCTTTAGCAGTGACTGATCTGCTCTCCCACTCGGCCTGCTTATCATTTAATTTTACTGGCGGCCTAAGCAATAATACAGGCTCACCAATAACGGCAGAAAAATCGGGCTTAATCTCTACGCCGTAAACCCAACTTTCTTCAATCTCATTATACCAACCTTTACGTTTGGCCTCGGTGGCAATTTCGCTAGCTACTGGATGTTTATAGCAACATCTAGAATAGTAGAGATAAGCTCTACCATCGTCATCAAAAAACACATTTGCATCTATTACCGGATAACCTGGCTCAAATAACGGCTTGTCACTGATATCTTTAAACGGCCCTTTTGGCGAATCGGCAACAGCCACACCAATCTTAAAGTTTTCCAACTCGTTAGTGGGATTGAATTTAGACTGGGCACTATAAAACATATAGTATTTTCCGTTTGCTGCATATACCTCTGGCGCCCAAAATGCACCAATGCCCCAAGTGTTAGCGGTATTGCCAAAATATACCTGACCTTCGTTTTTCCAATTAACCAAATCTGTAGATGAATAAGTTGAAAAACCATTTTTGACCCCGCCACCTGTTCCGTACATATAGTAAGTAGCGGATTTTTTATCGTAAAGGATATATGGATCTCCAAATCGCACTGGAAGTGGATTTTTAAAACTCGTGTCCGTAGCTGGCTGAACATGCTCTTTCTTTAGCAAATTAGAACTTATTGGCAATGAAGCGGCGCAAAAAAGTGGTATGATAAAGAATAAAAGCGTAAATAATGATAATTTTCTCATCGCGATCCTAAATTAAAATTGTGGACGATTAGCCTTTAGGGATGGCGTGCCATTTTGCACAAAAGGCCAACCCGATTTATCCCATTGCAATTGGTCTAGCAGTAGAATTCTTCCTTTTGGATTTTGTGTATCTACGCCATGATAGAAAATCCAATTGTTCCCTTTTTTATCCTGCACAATTTCTGAGTTGTGTCCGTTGCCTACAAATTGTTCATTCGAATTAATGACTACGCTGTATCCATTCTGCATCATTAGCTTACCATCTTTATCAACATAGGGACCAAATAAAGATTTTGAGCGACCCACAACCAGTTTGTACGTACTTTTTTCACCTTCGCAACAGGTGCCTACCGACGCAAAAAGATAATAATATTTACCTCTTTTATGAATGTAAGTTCCTTCGAAAGCAGTACCTGCTATTTGTTTTTTATCGGCTCCAGGCTTAAGAGACAATCCATCCTCTGCAAGTTCAATCGCATAAATCCCTCTAAAACTACCCCAAAAAAGATATTTCTTACCTTGGTGTTCGATATAGAATTGATCAATCGAGTTTTGCACACCGATTTCATTGCTTCTAAACAATTTCCCCTTATCAACGAAAGGACCTTCTGGCTTATTGGCAACAGCTACACCAATACCACACGTCCACTCGCCACCCCAAACCGACATACTGTAATACAATACATATTTTCCGTTAATGTAATTGATGTCTGGCGCCCATATTCCGCCTTTAGGTTCAAAAGACGGACGGCTTTCTTTAGTAAAGGCAGTACCTACAAAATCCCAATCTACCAAGTTTGAAGATTTATAAATGGGTACGTTTTTGATATTCTCTGTGGCATATAGATAAAAATAGCCATCCTTTGCCTTTATGATGGTAGGATCGGGCAAGCTTTTACTAATTACCGGGTTTTGAAACGTATTTGCTGGCAGCTGAGCCTTGCCCAAATAACCACTCTCGGTTAACAGCAAAATTAATCCAAACTTTAGTTTTTGAAATATCTTCATCTTATTTCTTATTAAAAAAATCGCTTACACGAGTAGGACTTAACATCTGCCAAAGTGAAGCCACTGTCCATCCTGGAGCAAATATATCGTTATAGAAACCTTTTCCATTTTTCCCATAGTCCCAATTGGTGTGCTGTACTACTTCTGGATAATAGCCAATTTTGGCAATATCATACATGTGCCCTGTGTCAGGCATCAATTGTAGCATCGATGATTTGATAACAGCTGCAAAATCGGCAAATCTAGCGTTACTTTTTTCCTTGGCTAACCAATCCAATACGGTAGCAAATTCGAAAATAAATACATCGATATGGTTATTTTCCACAGAAACATTGCCCCAACCTCTCGATTTAAAATTTACATCGCCCAACATTTGACCTTGTGCAAAAGGTACGTCCCAGGTGTAGTACCACGATAGACAGAAATAGGCAGCTTTTTGCGATTGATCTACATAATGATCTCTTTCATTACCTGTTGTAACCATAGCTAAATAATACATGGCAGTAGACGCATATAATGAAGCTTCCTTGTCTTCGCAATTAGCATCTAAAGTAGACGAGAAATAATCAGATTTGGAGATGATTTCCTTTTCCAAATATACCGCTGTTTTTTTTGCTTCGCTGAGGTAATTCTTGTACTTAAAATAACCATAAGCCATCGTTAAAGGCAGCGTAGCCGATGGTGTACTACCTCCAGAGGCATCAATAATCTTTAATTGGTCATCAAACTT